>MU224808.1:202131-222374 GCA_018584345.1 Thuja plicata | reverse complement strand
CAGTGAAGGTCCATATACATAAAATCATAAAACACCTTCTCAAATTATTTGAGAGACATCTCCCCTTTGAATTATCTCCCCACTAAGAATGGTTCAATTGGAAATGTAAAATTGGTTATTATTCTCCACCCACAATGTACAATTCTCACTCTTATATTGTTGAACAATTCTCATGTCTTCTTATGAAATGACTTGATTTCTCCAAGAGAGGTGATACTCTATAATTGATGCTTTCTTTCTAGAAAGAGACACCCTTCCTTGAATTCAAGCTTCTTTGTCAATGCTTGACCACGATCATAACAAATTAATATATCTCTTTAATGAAAGTCACTTTCAGAAATTTCACATAGACCTGTACACATTCCATCATAACTTTTGAACCCCACACTTTCTTTCCAATCGCTTTGGTGAGATTCTCTGAAATTAGTTTTTCACCAACATATCCGAAATTTAGCAAAATCCAGCGGTGGATTTGTGAGAGATGGTCCTTTTACTGAGACTGTATTTTCTGAGACAGTCACTCATTCACCATCAGCATACTGCTCTCTTACATTTGCAGTTTGGCTCTGACACCATGTTAAATTTTTAGGATCGCTGCAAATGTAATAGCACTCTATGTTGTATGTGTTTCCAAATGCAACAATCTCTCTTTCATTTATATTGGGAATGAGGCTAAGAGAGAGAGACATGTCCCATGAAGGGACATGTCTTCATTATTATTTATAAGAAAGGACATGCCTCTTCCCATTAATAATAATTTAATCAATCTTATAATGTTTCATCAATCAATTATTAATTAAGAATAATATAATAATTTAATATTGAATATTAAATTTCATATGATTAATAATAATATAACATATATATTATATTATTATTAATCAACATATATTATATGTATTCTAATGATCATACGACTGAAGCTACAAACATTAACAAAATGAATATTGAAATTTTCCTGGATTTTGCTGGCAAGTGTTAGGTAATGAATGCTAAACATGCTGAAATATCATGAAGCACATTGATGGCGATTTAAGGGAATTAAAGTCATTTGCACTAGGTAAGATGCCCAGTCTATGGAACATGCA
The DNA here is from genome assembly GCA_018584345.1 of Thuja plicata. Taxonomy (NCBI): domain Eukaryota; kingdom Viridiplantae; phylum Streptophyta; class Pinopsida; order Cupressales; family Cupressaceae; genus Thuja; species Thuja plicata. The sequence continues at coordinate 221,286 of MU224808.1, read as the reverse complement.
ATCCATCTTGAACTCTAGCTTTGTAATCTTTTCTCTGTATTTACTACTTTCAATGTATTTACTTAACGAAGAATCTTTGGCTATTTGCTAAATACATTCTCAAGGTGGTGGAGAACATATTCAAACAATACCAAAATTTTTCTGGGTCCTGTAAAATGCAACAGTTAGATTGCGAGAGGTGAACTTGAAGTTGGAGGATTCAAGTGGAACAGCAAAGTCGTAGGAGTTTGAGAATGAAAACAAAAAGCTGGGCAATGGCATCAGTGATAGAGAAGAGGAGTTACTGGTAGTATGAATTGACTCTGTGCTAGAGCAGATCTGAAAGCCACGGTAGAAGCAGTCAAGGAGAAAATTTTAGAACAGTGGAAGTATCAGGCCATATGCCTTATGGGATGGGGCCTTAGTCTAGATTGAGAACTTGTAGCATAAGTTTAGATTTAATAAACATTGGAAATCTAGAGAGTTAAAATGAGTATTCTTGTTCTCTTTGCTTAGTTGAGGTATTTGTAAAGCCTCTTCTGTACATTTCTTCTCGTGCAGATGGCCACGCCACAGATTATAAAAATATTCCATTAACATGTTGAATCCAAATAAGCTTTGACAGCTGATATCTGGCACATGGTTGTCCCAAACATCCCAAGGGTAGAACAAGACACAGTGGAAGGTAGATGGAAATAAAAGCAGCAGGACACCAGCTAGTGGGTACTAATGCTCACCATGGATGGAAATTGTTATTTGGGTGAGAAAAATAGAGCAACTGAAGTGCTTACTTGGGTTGCTGAGCTCAAACGTGTGAAGCATTAAGTTTAAAGCAAAGTTGTATGGACACAAATACGGATATGGTATTGGATACAGATACGGCCATTTTTTAAGACCCCCAATATGGATACGGCTGGATACGACATTAATAGAAAACACTTACACATATTTAGCACAATATTCTAACTTATTAGAGGAGATTTTATTTACTTCAAAAGCAATATAGACACATAAATGCTACATAAATAATATAAATTAATTTAACACTTCATAATATGCAAAACTTGTATAGTTGCATTGGAAGGTAACCCAAAAAAAGGAGTTGAAATAGAAAAACATTTCATTTGTCTTTCTCATTTGGTGTAGGTTTTGCTTATACCCAAAAAAATTTAAAAATTTGCATGAATGAAATTTTTTTAAATTAATTTTGGGAACATATATGTCAAATTTTAAAAAAATTCAAATCACATAGTATTTGGCACAGTTGAAAAATCAAGGTTTTTTGGGCACACATGGGTACAATATTCGACGTGTATCTGGGCCGTATCGAATATGTATCCAAATCAGATACGGAGATCTGTGTGCCCGAGGAGGGACAGGAGTTTCCGGCAGCTCTGGTTTAAAGGAAGTGAACAATTAAATCAAATCACAAGAGAGACACTGTCCACACTGGAGAATGATTGGCTGAGAATTATGTAGTTGAAGTCCAGCTGATGGAGTCAATCTTGATAGATTGCACCACAAATCAACAGGACCAATCCTTCATACTGGAAATCTTATGCAGGGATGATTGAAAGAACATGGTGACTTGGTCAGTTGTCGTAAATTAATAGAAAAAAGGAATTTTTCACTGATGGGGGTAATAATTCATTGATTATGGATTCTGAGGAAAATGCATATCCATGATGCCTTGTGGCCCTTGCCTTTCTAGCGTGAATATTCCACTATTCTTGATGCCATGTGACCTTTAGTTTTGTCGTGAGCATACCAAAAGATAATCTTATATGAATTGCTTTTGTTTGTTTCTATTTATTTTTTGCTTTGGAAATTGGCCAATCACAACATTAGGTTGTGACCTTTACTTTCCTAGTATGAGCATAACAAAACATGAATTGCATCTGAATGACTTTTGTTTGTTTTTATTTATTCTTTGCTTTGGAAGTTGACCACACCAAACCTTACGGTGCACAGTTACATGGCATGAGAGCAAGCAAACCAGGATAATCCATGACTGTCAGCTTTCCGTGTCTTCCATTAACCTTTTTTATGTATTTCCTTTGTATTTAAAAATTCAGATTTTTTTTTTCTTTGCAAATAAAAAAATGATTCTAAGTTCTAACAATGTCATCAATAAGATGGTTTTTGGGATAAATTCTGAACCTTTATATGCCATATATACATACACTTGCGTATATATAATACGGCTTCTGTTCATAAATCTTCTCGATTTACATTTTATTATTGAGTGTAATGAATATTGTGCCTTCAAAGCTAAGATTCTACTAGAATAAAAGTAAATGTCCATTCTTTATTAAATTTTCCTTTACAAATACAGAAATGTAGATTATTTATGTTATAAGCTATTATGTTTGTCATGGAACTAAGCTATGGCTTTTCAGGTCTATGGGTTCTATGATGAGTGCCAGCGTAAATATGGGAATGCAAATGCATGGCGTTATTGTACGGATGTATTTGATTATCTCACTCTTTCTGCAATAATTGATGGAAGGGTAAGGTAGAATACTTACAGGCTCAATGCGCTCTCTATCTTATTTAGACATTCAAATATGAACTGTGGGTAAAAGGATGATAATGTTTGGTGCACAGAAAGATGAAGTGGCTTGAATAAATTTCATAAATCTAAAGTTTGAGATAGAGTTTCAGTTCAAGTTGACAAATGCTTCCCTTGGACTTCTCAGTTGCGAGTTTTAAAATCATGTAGATTAAACATTTTAATTGGAAATCAATACAAATAGTTTCCATGAAATGTAGGTACTTTGTGTGCATGGAGGGCTTTCTCCTGATGTACGGACAATTGATCAGGTCAGTGAGAAAAACTGATTGTAAGTCATTAGTTCACTTTTTGAAGCATGTTTGATAATTTTCTTTTTTGATTCAATTTTTTATTACATTTTCCAGATGAGACTCATTGAGAGGAATTGTGAAATACCACACGAAGGGCCCTTCTGTGATCTAATGTGGAGTGACCCTGAAGAAATTGAAACTTGGGCAGTCAGTCCTCGTGGTGCTGGGTGGCTTTTTGGATCTCAGGTTACAACTGAAGTAAGAGAAAATTGAACTGATTAATGTAATTCTTATATTAGTTCAGTCCAATTCGAGTCTGAAGATGGCATATTTAATTCTTTATTGTTATCAAATTCAGGGTTTTGGCAAGAATGCAGAAATGCAAGGGCTAATTATTTGATTAAACATTCACACGTTGATTTTGTCTGCAGTTCAATCATATCAATAACTTAGAACTTATTTGCCGAGCACATCAACTGGTTCAGGAAGGTCTTAAATATATGTTTCAGGACAGGGGCTTAGTGACGGTGTGTTGTTACATTACCACTACTATTTTTTTTGTGCTTAGAATAATGAAAATTTTCAAGCTTCATTTTTGCTAGGTTCCATCCAATATTTAGTTGTGATAGATAACTATACCATTTGGAGAAATGACAGGTATGGTCTGCGCCAAACTATTGTTATCGTTGTGGGAATGTTGCCTCAATTTTGAGTTTTAATGAAAACATGGTATGTTAGGGTGTGTACTGTTATTGGACATACACATTTCTTTTAACTTTGTATTTAGATTCTTGAATACCATTATTATTGGTTGCCAATTAATTTGCAGTCTATGAATGCAGGAAAGGGATGTAAAATATTTCACTGAGACTGAGGAGAATAATGCTATGATGGGCCCAAGAAGTGGGGTTCCATATTTTTTGTAGAATTAATTTAAATTTTATACCTTTCTGGAGCTTGAAGAGGTGACAGTCAGGCTGAGGCCATTCAGTCTCACCTCAAATAAAAGAGGCTAATCATTGAGATATTAACGTCACTGGTAACTAAATGGTTGTATTTTAGCATGCATGTGTTTTTGGAGACTGGTTTGGCTCATAGATGTCATCCATATTGAGTCTGACTTTCTTCAAAATTCACATTGTGATTCCAAACGATGCTGGTAAAATATTGCTTGCATTGTAGCGGGGAACGAATTATGGTATATTGGCTCATGTTCTCTTTACGTCCATTGCTCAATTATTTGTTTTGAATCTGATTGTGTTTGCTATATTTCACAAATTGACAACTAGACGAACCTTTTTTTTTTCAACCATTCAGATATTGAAAGCTTCAACTGGGGACTACATTTACAAGTCATTTTAATGGTCAACGAAACATTTATTTTGATATTTTAAAACATGAATAGTTATAAGATCCAAATTTGTTAAAACACTGGAAGAGAAACTATCCAGAATGCCAAGTCTCTTTAAAAAAGGTCCTCAGCAGCTTCATTTAATAGAGAGCTCAATCAATTGGAACAAGTCACTTACGAAACTGAATTCTTCAACTAAAATGCTTATTAAGAGGTGCCTTTGATGTACTCGCTTTGACATTAAGAATGCATGAAGCATAACTGGCCCCTCTAAGCTATTACCTTACATTAACTTCTGGTATATATTTTTATGTTTGTCCTTTGATATCTCATAAAGGGAAAATGGACAAGGGGGAGTTACGGTTGCAAGACAAAAAATCTGATAAGCTTCATGAACGGAATCCCACCTAACCCTGTTATGATTTCGTTGTTTCATGGAGGTGACTATTGAAGATTTAATAGAGAGAATCGTATGAACATTTGTGTCATTACGATGTATGCATGTTCTCTCAAGCTCTAGGGAAATGCAAAATGACATTTCACAAAATTATTAATTTTTGAACGTAGACATTAATATGTGATTATTTGGAGTGGCTCGTTATTGCCTTACTGCCTTGAAAAGGTGTGGAGATTTTTTGGTCATGAATGAATGAATGTTATAAATAATGTCTACGAAGCCCAACAGCAAGCCTATGAGACCCATTAATTGTTAGATAAACACAAAAAAACCCACAACAGAATAGCACGACGACACCATGCCTACTTAGCTTCAACTGCCTTCTATAGCTTGGTTCTTCTACTATGCATCTGATTAGGGAATCTGCAACTTTTGTTATCTTTTTTTCTTCAAACAAGTTACTCAAGTTGCTCATGTGTAGTGTCTCAATGTAATTGCTCCAAATGTCCTTGTAAGAGAACACCCCATGGTGTAGTGTCATTCCGTCTTCACCACTTTTTGAGTGCAATAGCAACATCTTTTATCTGCCCACTTTTGTTGTGTCATCCCTCTTTAGATTTTACATCTAAGTTGATGTGAACTAGTTATTAGTTTACATTAACATTTTTTCTTTCCATTTTCTTTCCTCTTATGTAGTTCTTCTGTGTATGGTCATTTGTGAGATTGAAATGTTTGATATAGTATACTTTTTTCCTCCCAAGTTGTAGTGTCCATGTGCTTTCTTTGAATTTTTCTTGCATGTACTTTTTAAATTTTCCCATTCTTATTTGGGCACTCTTTTATGCTAATACACCACTCAGTCATCCACCTATTGTTTGTATTCGCACAAGTGTTCTTTCCTTCTGTCTAACTTATCTTTTGTTGCCATTTTGGGCGAAACAATGTAGCTTGGTCTCTAATATTCTTAAATAGCTTATCAATTGGATCATAGCCAATGCCTCTATTGGAAAGGCCCCATCTCAGCTAAGAGGATCTCATTGAAACAAATGATTTCATCTTAAGGCTATGTGATTGAATATTTTTGTAATCCCCTTTATTTGTCTTCACTATCTTGTTGATGTGTTGCTACACTAGGCTTCACACCTATATAGTACAATTGAAACCGCTAGCAACACAAAAAAAAGTTTTCTTAGTTTTCTAGTCCCATAATTAAGGTCCTCTGCATATATTTTTCAATGAATTCTAATGCTTTACACCCCCTTTATCCTTTTTGTCCTATGTGTTTCCCAACTCAGTTTATTGTGGAAATTGAGGCCAAGGTACTCATAACCATTGACCACTTACTTACAAGGGGCTGCCATAAAAAAACAAATTCCCTATGAACCTTTTTTCTCTACAAGGTAAATATCATGACCTTAGTTTTGCTAGTGTTCACCTGAGTCCCTACCTCCGAACAAAATGATTCTAGAGCTTTCAAGTGTTTTGTCAAATCATGTGCTATTTTTGTCATTAAAATAAGATCATTTGCATATAGAAGCAACTCTTTTACATAATTGGTCAAGTGAACCTTGTTGGACATACGTTGTCATCCATGTCAAGGGAATGTTGTACTTGATGTCAGATGAGTGTCAAATATGTTGCTTACCTTTGTCATTTGGAAGGTTGAAGAAAGTATATTATTGTCATGCCATGTCAAAGCATTTTGAGTTGCTATGGTACTATAGATTACGATGATTGGTGGAATTAGTTGAGATATGTTTGTAACATTATGTTGCATCCATTCGTGTTGGTGGAAGTGATAATACCAACAACAAACACAACTAGTAATTTCCTCTTATTGTTCTCCTTTATCATCAACACCAAGACACAATACTGAAAACCTCTAATCAACTCTCCAAATAGCTCTCCCCTTTTGGGTACATTTTTGAAAGCTACAACGCTCCCCCTAATAGAGATCTCTCTTCTACAACACTTTCTTGAAACCAGGAAACCACAACCTTTACTGCACTCCTAAGAATTGCCACCACATCACTCTAGGAGATATAAGATAGACATTAAGTCTCCCCCTAGAAAGATGTACCACTCCTATGCATCTAGTTTGAAGGGGGGTCAATGATTCCTAACTTCTATTGGAGATACTTAAAAGTATCCTTTGATAGTGCCTTAGTGAAAATGTCTGCAATTTGATCTTTTGTGTGAACATATTCCAATTTGACTTCCTTCTTTGCAACCTTTTTCTCTTAAGAAGTAATAATGGATAGAAACGTGTTTAGTCTTTGAATGCATCACTGGATTCTTTGAAATGTTAATAACACTTGTGTAATCACATAAACTAAATTGCTTCATCATAAATCACTTTGATATCTTTGGGAGTCTACTTCATCCATATTACTTTAGTGCAACAAGATGTTGTTGCAATGTATTCTACTTTTGTAATAGACAATGACATTCAATCTTTCGTGCTCAACAAAGATCAATTTGTCTATCAAGAAATAAACCACCACTTGTACTTCCATCATCAACACATTTGGCCCAATCAACATATGTATAAGCTTTCAAGGAGAAATTATCATTTCTTTTATACAACAAATCAATATCTAGAGTAACTTTTAAATATATGTGTATCGTCTTAAAATGGAAGCACTTCCATTTTGGTAGGTTTAGCACCCTTGTTTAGTACATTTTCATATTAGATTTGCATTTAGGATGCACATGCACTTGATTATGCATTTCTAGGTGAAATTAGGGTTAGGATCCTTTGGGTCCTCCTTAATCTTCCTTTCTATGACTCCATTTTTAGGTAGAACCTATGTATTGGCTCTCCTAAATCTTCATCATAGCCACTTTTAGGCCTTTGTGCCTCTATCCAACATTCTGGTGTGTTTTCTCACCTTCCTGGGTCCCCGGTTGACCTGGGAATTTTGCAGATTTCCCAAGGAGACCAACCTGAAACCTCAGGTCTGGGTTGAGGTCGATTCTGACCTAGGTCAGAATCGAGGTTGACCTTGACCTCTGTCAGGAGGTGGTCCCCACTTTCGAATCTGGAGCTTATCGGGGTTCTAAAACTTAAAATAGGTCCCCGAGTCCAGATGCAGAAGTGTTTTCCCCGATATTCGGATTAATACATCCCCTCCTTGGTTGGTGATTGTAATTGGACCATAATTAAAGGTGAAATTTGAATTTGGGTCCCTTGCATTGCCCTAGGCGGTCTATATTGAGATCTCTATATAAACACTCTCTTTTGCCTTCATTTACACATGAAAGAAAATCGTAAGATGGTATGATGCAATTACGATTATGACATGATGATGATGCAAGAAACCAAGAGGATGATATAGAAGGACAAGATATGATGATGCATTGATACATACAAGCATTTTTGTGGACAAGCCATTGTGGATCTTCTTTGGAGCAAGAGAGAGTTCTTCCTTCCTTCATCTTGGTTCCACCATTTTCAACATTCAAGCTTTCAAAAGATACTATCATGGGGTAGCAACTACAGATTGTGAGTTGGTAGGAATACTTTAGCCTTGGGGGCTTGGTATGCTTTCTTTATCACATTCAAATCTATGCATTGCTCTCTCATTTTCAATTCATGTTAGGGTTTTAATCTAGAGGATTAGATCTTGACATTACACATTCGAAGCTCTTTCCAAGAGCAACACACACATACATTCTACTATATTTGGGTATTCGTGGAGGTGGAGATCGCCAAAACGAGGGTTTGACTAAGACAAAACCCTATATAGCCACCCCAAAACCCCTCTTTTTAAGATATTTGCAGGTGTTGTTTCGGGAGTTACAGTTTCAAAAATAGTGGATCGGAGCGCAGATTCGGATACCCTTTTCGGAAAACTTTTGGGATCCGAAAACAGATTTCCTGTCGGAGACTTTTTAGGTCGATTCTTCCCTAGGTCAAAATAATTTTTTTTGGGTCAATGGTGACATTGACTTGAGGGTACAAATCGGAATTGTGTCAGAACGGAAAAAGATTTTTGGGTTTTGTTCGTCTTTGCATTTCTATTTCGGATCCATTCTCAGATTTTCTAGAAACTCAACACAGGCTTCAGAAAATGGTATTTTCAGATCTGCTATGTGAGGTAGGTATTTTACTCCATTAATCTTTGCTTTCAATTCCAAATCTATATCCCTTATCAATTACAAATTAAATGTAAATGGTTAAATTATGGCACATGTCTCTCTTATATATAAATCTCTATTGTGCAAACTCTATTTAGGAGATCATCCATAATTTATACCTTACATTTTGGTGAACCCGCGATAGACAACTCTTTCTCTTTGGTGTTAGGTTTACATTTCATATTAGATCTTGCATGCATATAGAAGTAGGTTTTCTTTTATGCTCTTGCATATATATATATTCCAAAAATACATAAAAATTATAAAATTTCTTTAAAAACACAAAAACATTTACTTTCTTGTAATTTTATTATGTGTTCAACATGTATGACTCTTGTTTTGAATACTTTGATGAGGATTTTATTGTACAAAAGAATAGATCCCTTAATGAGGTACATGGAAGTGAGAATGAAAGTGGTTCAAACGGGCTCCATGGATCCTATTCCTATTTCATCCTCCTCCACAACTTCTCCAATTGCCCTTTACCATAGGATGTGTGCATGGTTACCTTCATGTTCCACTATTTGCAACATTGAGGCATCTAGAATGGTATTCCCTAAACCTTTGATGACGGTAAAAATCTGATGTATACACATTGTAAGGTTAGGTTCATTTATAAAAATCTGATGTATACACTACATGTAGATGATGCGCCAAATCCTTGCTTAAATGCAGAATATGCTAAGATTTCTGAACCTATACAACCAAGTAAGGAACCTGAGAAACCACCTGAAGTTAAACAAGTTGAAGCTCCATCCTCTTCTTTGATTGAAGATGATTGGGGAACATTGGAATTTAATCCTTCTTTTATGGGAGAATACAAAGTTTCTGATTTAGAGTTCATGAAGGAACAAAATGGGTTTGAAAAACAAGTTTTTATTCCTTCTCCGCTTTCTGGGGAATTGAAAAGTAACTTTGTTGCTGCTTCCCTTGAAGAAACAATTGAGACAATAAAACCAGATTGCTATGACATTGTGACATATGCCGATCCTTTAACTCAATCTGATATGGCCGATAGATATGGATCTGGTTATCATTTACTTAGGAAATTAGGATTCAATATGAAAAGGTGTGGAAAATATGAATAAGGTATACAAGTGCCCTTGGACAATGAAGTTTATGATTATACTTATGGGCTAGGATTCAATCCTTATAAACAACCATCGACTTTTCCTCTTAATGTCAATCATATCTGCGGTGGACATTTAAAATTGGTTAATCCGCTTCTCCTTGACATGGATCAAAAACCTAGTTTGGATATTTTTTCTGAGGATGAAGCCCCAGCTGATCTTTTAGGAGCTTATCAAAATCTACCTACGTTTCATCATAAAAGGAGAAAGCCTTATTGTTTGAATAATGAAGCCTATTTTGGAGAACGTGATGAACAAGATATTTCTCCTTTGCCAATGGACTCTCCCATGCAAAGTAATTTATTAATAACTGAGACTACAAAAGTTCAAATGGATGAGAATGACTCTGAAAAAACAATCAAAGTGTGGAAATGTTTGAGCCAAGATGAACATGATCAATTGGTTTCCCTCTTGCTTGAATATAAGGATATATTTTCCTGGACATATTCGGATATGCCGAGTATAGATCCTAAGATTGTTACTCACAATATTTTTCTCAAACCTAATGTCAAACCTGTGAAACAAAAAATCTGAAAGATGAATCCGGGCATTGCCTTGTTAGTTAAAGCTGAAATTGAAAAATTATTAGGTGCTGGGTGCATTCGTTCTATTGATTACTCTGAATGGATTTCTACTATTGTGGCTGTTTCTAAAGGAGAGAATAAGATAAGGATGTGCACTGATTTTTGAGATTTAAATAAAGCATCCTTAAAAGATGATTTCCCCCTACCCAATATTGATATGATTGTGGATTCGACAACGGGTTATGCTTTATTATCTTTTATGGATGGATTTTTAGGTTATAATCAAATCTTTATTCCTATTGAAGACCAACTTAAGACTGCGTTTATAACACCTTGGGGAACATTTTTTTGGGTCATGATTCCTTTCGGATTAAAAAATGCGGGAGCAACTTATCAACGTGCTATGACCTTGATTTTTCATGATTACATCCATAAGATTATAGAAGATTATGTAGATGACATCTTGGTGAAATCTATACAAAGAGAGGACCATGTGTTTATTTTAAGGCAAATATTTGAAAGAATTAGGAGTTATAATATGAGATTAAATCCTAAGAAATGTGCTTTTGGAGTTGATTCTGGTAAATTATTAGGACCTATAATCTCTAAGCGAGGCATAGAGGTCGATATTGAAAAGATTGATGCTATTGTTAACATGCCTCCTAAGAATATTTCTCAATTACGTAGTTTACAAGGAAAAATACAAGCTATTCGTCGCTTTGTTTCTAACTTAGCCGATAGAATTGTTCCTTTCACCTCCTTGCTTAGAAAAGATACCACTTTTTCTTGGAACCAGGAATGTAAACAATCCTTTGAGCAATTTAAGGAGTATCTTGCTAATCCTCCTATTTTGCAACCTGCTCAATTTAATAAAACTTTCTATCTATATACTTCTGCTACTTCCCATGCTGTGAGTGCATTGTTGGCTCAACATGATAGCGAAGGTAAGGAAAGACCGGTATACTACATCAATCAAACTTTACTTGATTATGAAACAAGATATACCAATTTAGAAAGAAAATGCTTGGCTTTAGTTTACGCTTGTCAAAATCTCATGCCTTATCTATAAAATGTTGAGATTAATGTGATTGTTAAATTTGATCCTCTAAAACACCTTTTCTCAAAAACTGATCTCCCTGGTCGTCTGGCTAAGTGGGTGATGTTACTTACGAAATTTGATCTTAATTTAGTTCTTCAAAAGTCAATTAAAGGACAAGCTTTAACTGATTATTTAGTTGAAGCTCCTTGTCCTCATTCTAATATGAGCATCACCTCAATAGAATTTCCTGATGAGAATATTTTAGCTATTAAGAAAGAAGATGTTTGGGAATTATATTTTGATGGTTCTAGATGCAAGACAGGTTCTGGTGTGGGCATTATCTTGATCCCTCCTACCAAGAAACCAATCCCTATGTCATATAAACTGACCTTTCCTTGTACTAACAATATTGCAGAGTATGAAGCTCTTATAGCTGTCTTACGGGAAGCTTCATCCCTTCATATTAAAAACTTGGAAATCTACAGGGATTCACAATTGATTGTTAAAGAAAATCAAAGGGGGTTATCAGACTAAGAATGATAAAATGACACAATATAAAGAATTAGCTCTTGATATTCTTTCACAATTCTCTTCTTATACAATTCAGACCTTACCTAGGAAAGATAATCGACACGTAGATGCCATGGCAAGCGCAACTTCCTTGGTTTGTCTCAAGAATAATGCTGAAGAATTTCAATTTACTATACACACTCTTAAACACCCTGTAATTTCTAATAAGGTTACTGCTGATTGTTTTAACTTGGATTTGGATGAATGGTATTCACATATCTTTCATTTTTTCAAAGACAATACATTTCCTGAATCAACAACAAGGAACATGTGTAATCATATTAGGAATCTTGCAACACGTTATATCATTTTGGGCGATACGCTTTACAAACGTTCTTATAATGGTTTTCTATTAAGATGTCTTGGTAGAACTGAAGTTCCGATAGCTTTAGCAGAAGCTCATTTTGGTTCTTGTGGGGGACATTTTGGTGGGAAATCTTTAGTTAATAAACTTCTTAGAGTGGGATATTATTGGCAAACAATGGAACAAGATTCTTTTACATTTGTTAAGAAGTGTCCTCAGTGTCAGCAACATGGTAATTTAATTCATGCTCTTGCTCATGAGCTTCATAATCAAGTTGCTCCGTGGCCTTTTAGTATTTGGGGTTTTGATCTTTTTGGAGAAATCTCACTAGCTTCTTCTCAAGGACATACATACATCCTCACGACTACAGGTTACTTTACGAAGTGGGTAGAGGCTATTCCTCTCCGTTCTACTACTGTGTATGTTATTTTTGATTTTATTCTTAATCATATTATAACACGATTTGGTATTCCTTCAATGATAGTTTCAGATAACGACACTTCTTTCAAGAATAAAGAAGTCATGAAATTCTTGGAGAAATATCATATTCAACATAGATTTTCTACTCCCTACTATCCTCAATATAATGGTCAAGCCGAAGCATCAAACAAAGTTATTGAAAAAATCTTAAGGAAAATAGTCAATAAGCATGTGAAAGACTGGCATACCCAGCTTACTTATGCTTTATGGGCTTATAGGACTAGTGTCTATACTGCCACAGGTACTTCTCCTTATAATCTTGTTTATGGTACTGATGCTATTATGCCATTAGAATTAGAAATACCTTCTTTACATGTTTCATTCCATGGGATAATTGACAAGGATACTTTCCGGGAATAACGATTACAAGAATTAGAAATGTTGGATGAACAATGAATAAATGCTTTGGAGCATATTAAGGCTTACCATAAATCACTTCAAAAACAGTATAATCATAAGGTGATTGAATGATCATTTTTGGTAGGTGATTTAGTCTTATATGAAAATCAAAGGAATGTGAATGCTTTACCTGGTGAAAAAGGGAAATTTAGTCCTAATTGGCTTGGACCTTTTGTGGTAATTGAGGATTTCACTTCAGGTGCTTATAAGATTGCTGATATGAATGGTGTTCCCCTTAAGGAACCTATTAATATTATGCATCTCTAACGTTATTATCCCTAACACATCGATTTTTCTTTATGTATTTATGTATTCCCTATAGAATAGTTATGTCTGTTTTGTAGGTTATGTGATTTGAATACATTCATACATAAATTCAATCTTTCTTTATGTTATGTTTTTGTGTATTGATGAAAATAACAAGTAATCAATCATAGAACTAACTGGGCAAGTAATTTTTTTCATATATATATATATAAACTTCCATGAGTTTGGTACATATATGGCACATATGCCTTGGCTATCAATCTCTATCTCTACGCTCTGAGGGTCGGCGACTCCTAGCTCTCTTTGCTCCATGGTGTGAGGCTGAAGATATTGGTATGGTAGTCCGTGTATGACTCCTTGATATGCTCATCTCAAAGTTACGCACCCGAGCTCTCTGTAGGTCAACCATCAATTTCTCTTCTCTTTCTTTGCATAACCTCAGGTCTCGCTGGATGCATGCAAAAATATCTGCATGCCTGCCAGGATCCCTCTGTCCAATAAGGGACTCTCACTCGCTAGCTGGTAGTCAGTAGGATATAAATGTATCCTTCAGAACCTCGGACACAAAGCTTCTCCACTCCATTACGCTAGCTGCAGAATTCAAACATATTTATATTTTAGTACTTCTTCTAGAAAAACATTTACTTGAAATATTCTAATCAAATTACATGTACCATACCTGGATCTCCCTTCTGGGTGTCACTAGAGGATCTAGATGGTGGGGACATGGAGTGACTACCCTCTCTTCACTCACTATTTCTAGGTATAGGTGGTGGTGTCTCTATATGTACACGAGGAGATCATCGTGATCTCAATGGTACAACATGGATCACTTGATCATCTGCACCTGTACTACCACCTGGGGGCATATCCTCTTCCCTCTCATATGATCCCTCATCTGCTCTCTCTTTTGCTCTCTCCTCTGCCCTCTCCTCCTCCATGGGATCTCCCTCAGGGATGGGCTCCTCGTCATCTCTATGATCCTCCTCCTCCTCCTCTGGTAGGTCACCACCTCGGTGTATCCTCTCTGAAAGACTTGGATCACATGTAGGGTAGTCATCAGGGAAGATGGGGGTGGTCCCCTATAGACTTCGATATCTGATATAATCTATACTCACACCTAAATGGGATACATTGGGACCTGCCTCTATATCCTCGGTCTCATCTGTCTCGCTATCTACAATATCTGCTATTGTGGGTCGACGTATGGCTCTGGGTCTCTGATAGTATCTCATCGGATATTCATATCGAGGTACTATCTGGGGGACCCTCTGTGTCAAACCAAACTATCTCATCACTCTATCATAATAATATGGCATCACTGCATGTCTGGTAGGACCCTCTAGTAGCTTGCGCTGCTGGGAGTGTCTCAACTGGTGTCGAGTATCTGTCCATCCTGTCATCTGATAGTATGGTTTCCATATCACATCAATACCTGGTATACGGTCAAAGCATACCCTCCAAAAGAGGATATCTCCGTACTGCTAGACATCTGCTAGTGGGTATGCAAAAGCTCTCAGTGTGCTCGCATCTACCGTCACCAGAACACCCAGTGGTCACGTACATGTGTAATGCTTAAACATCCAAACCTTTAGCAAGGTGCATACTGTAAGACTCTCCCGCTGGAATCTCACTAACTGACTCAGCTTATGGTAAAGATGGGCTAACATGCTGCGGCCCCATGAGAAAACAATCCTGTCACTCTCCATCCTACATATGAGATGGGTGAATGGTGCTAAGAAAAGTGTACCCTTTGTGTTGGGTATTACAACCAAAGAGAGTATACATAGCATCACTCTCCGTACCAAGGGTTTCGAACCTGCTAGTATGGATGATAGAGTGATCTGATTTGATCAGGTCCTCATCTATGGTACTCGTCCCAAACAATACTCCCCATCTAAAAACACCTCGGGAGGACCCCACTGCACTCTCGGTCTAACAGGCTTGCCTTAGACTGGAATTCGTAGGATCCTATATACATCCTCCAGTGTGATCGTGATCTCTCCTGATGGAAGATGGAAGGAACAAGTGTCCTCATCCCACCTCTCTATCATGGCTAATATCATGGACCAATGAAACCTCATCTATGGTAGGACTGCTACCCAATACAATCCCACATCTCTCAATAGCTGTATCTCATCTTGTTGCAGCTCAGACAGGTTCTCTTAGACAGTCAGTAAAATCCCTCCAAAGGGGTGCTCTCGGAAACGGACAAGATCCCATTAGTACAAACAACAACATATCAATAATCTATCATCAAACAACTACAATAATCGCTTGACCTAGTCAAGGTTGACCTTTTTGGGTCAAGGTCGACCTTTCTGGGTCAGGGTCAACCTTTTTGGGTCAGGGTCGACCTTATCCCTAGAAAGGACATGACCTTCCCAGTTATGGTCAACCTTCAAGGGTCAAGGTTGACATAACTGGGTCAGGGTCGACATTTTTAGGTCAAGGTCAACCTTCCCTATAAAAATAGTAATTTCTCAATCAAAAACATCAAAACAAGGAACCTACCTCAGGCAGTGTCTGTCCATTGACCAGACACTCTCTCAGGATCTCCATGCGAATCGCTCAAAGTTCTTCTCTCTTGGGCATCTTGCTCCTTGATTCCAAGTTCTGCAAATGGAAAGAATGAGAAGGTAAGTGTTATTAATCTTATTTATAGCTGCAAATTAAGGTTTTATTAGGGTTTCATTTAAATTTACTTAGGTCAAATTCGAATTTCCCTTTAAATGCATTTAGATAGGCATTCACTCTTTTCATCATAACTTGAGTTTGGTAGCTTCATTTTCAGCGCCGTCAGTGGCGTTGGAATTGTGATTCAGATACCTAACCTCTTGAATTAGTTTAGGAAGATTTTGAATCCTCATAAATGGTTTAGGAGAGGAATTTTCAATAAATTTCATATCTAGTGTATAGATCTAACTTTATCACCCTATTTCATGTTTAAGAATTAGTAAGCCGAAACAGGGGGGCATAAGGGGCTCTATGCACATCTCAAAACCATCTTAGTAAGGCCTAGGTGATCTATGGATTTTAATTAACCTTGTTTTCTACCGGGTGCAGATACTAACGGTTTCTCGTACGATCTCCACATTGAGTACTTGGCTATATCCTTTTTAATTTACAATGTTTTCTTACTTTAGCTTGCATATTCACGTAGTGTCATACCTATGATAAAGTGGGGGATAAATGTATCATCTTAAAATGGAATCACTTCCATTTTGGTAGGTTTAGCACCCTCGTTTAGTATATTTTCATATTAGATTTGCATTTAGGATGCACATGCACTTGATTATGCATTTCTAGGTGAAATTAGGGTTAGGATCCTTTGTGACCTCCTTAATCTCCCTTTATATGAATCCATTTTTAGGTAGAACCTATTTATTGGCTCTCCTAAATCTTCATCATACCCACTCTTAGGCCTTTGTGCCTCTATCCAACATTTTGGTGTGTTTTCTCACCTTCCTGGGTCCTCGGTTGACCTGGGAATTCTGCAGATTTCCCAAGGAGACCAGCCTGAAACCTCAGGTCTGGGTTGAGGTCAATTCTGAAATAGGTTAGAATTGAGGTCATCCTTGACCGAGGTCAAGGTCAAGGTCGACCTTGACCTTAGTCAGGAGGTGGTCCCCACTTTCAAATCTAGAGCTTATCGTGGTTCTAAAACTTAAAATAGGTCCCCGGGTCTGGATGCGGAAGTATTTTCCCTGATATTCAGATTAATACATCCCCTCCTTGGTTGGTGATTGTAATTGGACCATAATTAAAGGTGAAATTTGAATTTGGGTCCCTTGCATCGCCCTAGGAGGTCTATATTGAGATCTCTATATAAACATTCTCTTTTGCCTTCATTTACACATGAAAGAAAATCGTAAGATGGTATGATGCAATTACAATTATGACATGATGATGATGCAAGAAATAAAGAGGATGATATAGAAAGAAAAGATATGATGATGCATTGATACATACAAGAATTTTTTTGGACAAGCCATTGTGGATCTTCTTTGGAGCAAGAGAGAGTTCTTCCTTCCTTCCTTCTTGGTTCCACCATTTTCAACATTCAAGCATTCAAAAGATACTATCATGGGGTAGCAACTACAGATCTTGAGTTTGGTAAGATTACTTTAGCCTTGGGGGCTTGGTATGCTTTATTTATCATATTCAAATCTATGCATTGCTCTCTCATTTTCAATTCATGTTAGGGTTTTAATCTAGATTAAATCTTGACATTACACATTCGAAGATCTTTCCAAGAGAAACACACACACATACATTCTACTATATTCGAATATTCGTGGAGGTGGAGATCACCAAAACAGGGGTTTGACTAAGGGAAAACCCTATATAGCCACCCCAAAACTCCTCTTTTTCAGATATTTGCAGGTGCTATTTTGGGAGTTATAGGTTTGGAAACAGTGGATCGGAGTGCAGAATCGGATACCCTTTTTGGAAAAATTTCGGGATCCAAAAATAGATTTCTTGTCGAAGAATTTTTAGGTCGATTCTGCCCTAGGTCAGAATCAGAAATTCTGGGTCAATGGTGACATTGACTTGAGGGTACAAATCAGGACTGTGTCAGAATAGAAAAATATTTTTGGGTTTTGTTTGTCTCTGCATTTCTATTCCAGATCTAGTCTTAGATTTTCGAGAAACTCAACACAGGCTTCAAAAAATGGCATTTTCAGATCTGCTATGATGCAAGGTAGGTATTTTACTCCATTAATCTTTGCTTTCAATTCCAAATCTATATCCCTTATTAATTACAAATTAAATGTAAATGGTTAAATTATGGCATAGGTCTCTTTTATATACAAATCTCTATTGTGCAAACTCTATTTAGGAAATCATCCATAATTTATACCTTACAATATGAATTTCATATCCATCCCCTTATCATAAGACTATTTTGGATTAGCTTGATATCTTATAACCAGAGTGCATGAACAATATTCGGTCTTGAAGAAATCAAATATACAATCCCTCAAACATAGATCAATAAATTTTTTTATCTACTTATAGAGATTCATCATCCTTGCTCAAATGACAACCAATAACTATAGGGGTTTCAATTGGTTTACAATTCTCCATACTAAACTTCTTCAACATCTTCTTGATGTACTTGTTCTATGAAATGAAAATACCATCTTCCATTTGAATAACTTGAGGATCAAGAAATAAATATAACTCACCAATCATTGACATATCAAATTACTTTTGCATTTCTTCCTACAAACTTCTTCCATATATCATCATCTCCACCAAATATAATATCAACATGTACAACTACTATCAACAACTCAAATTCAACCTTGAAATAAAGATTATTGTTTGTGGTACCTTTCCTAAAGTTCTATTGCAACAAATACATGTCCAACCTTGCATAACAAGATCTAGAAGCTTTCTTGAGGTGATAAAGTGCCTTCTTGAGTCTGCGAACCATATCTAGATCTTCTAACAATTGAAATCCATTTGGTTGTTCAATGTAAACCTCTTTTTCAAGTTCTCCATTCAAGGATGCTAATTTAACATCCATTTGATACACCTCGAAGTTCTTATATACAGTAAATGCAAGAAATATTCTTATTGCTTCCATCCTAGCTACAAGAGAAAATATCTCCTCAAAATCTATACCTTCAACTTGTGTATAACCTTTACAGACCAACCTTGCCTTGTTCTTTGTGACTTCTCCATCTTCATTCAATTTTTTCTACAACACTGTAAGATATATATATATATATATATATATATATATATATATATATATATA
>MU224808.1:190291-201705 GCA_018584345.1 Thuja plicata | reverse complement strand
GATGGAAGCAATAAGAATGTTTCTTTCATTTACTGTATATAAGAACTTCGAGGTGTATCAAATGGATGTTAAATTAGCATCCTTGAATGGAGAACTTGAAAAAGAGGTTTACATTGAACAACTAAATGGATTTCAATTGTTAGAAGATCTAGATATGGTTCGCAGACTCATTGAACCATATCTAGATCTTCTAACAATTGAAATCCATTTGGTTGTTCAATGTAAACCTCTTTTTCAAGTTCTCCATTCAAGGATGCTAATTTAACATCCATTTGATACACCTTGAAGTTCTTATATACAGTAAATGCAAGAAACATTCTTATTGCTTCCATCCTAGCTACAAGAGAAAATATCTCCTCAAAATCTATACCTTCAACTTGTGTATAACCTTTACAGACCAACCTTGCCTTGTTCTTTGTGACTTCTAAATCTTCATTCAATATATATATATATATATATATATATATATATATATATATATAACCTCCTAATCCAAGACAATGAGATCCCAATTGATTAACTGAAAGGAGATGATCAATGCAAATGGAATTAACTAGTTATGGATAAAGAGGGGAAGGGGGTCTAATTTCTTAATTATAAAGTAAAAAAATAGATCTGAAAGACTAGGATGAAATGAAACACTTATCTTGAAATGTAGTAGATCTAGAAATTGCTATTTTCTGGTGTCTGTACTAGGTTTTTAGAAATTTTGCAACTTGCCTTGGCCTGAAAACACAGAGACGGAGAAAACCTAGAAATTGTTTTCTTTTCTGAGCAAGGTCGACCTTGACCCAAATACAGGGGCACAATTGTACCCCTTTATGTCAACCTTGACCTGCATTGCTCCGACAAAAGTTTTGTTTGCTGATCCTGAAAGTTTTCTGAAAAGGGTATCCGAATCTTCTCTGTAATTCACTATTCTATACCTACACCTGCAATAAAAATGGTTTTGTTTGTTTGGGGGAGGGGTTTCCCTTAGTCAAACCCTAATTTAGGAATTAACCTTGAAATCAAAACTGAAATGGAGAATGCTAGCAAGTAGTAGAAGTAGATCTAACAATGAAGCTATGACATTCATTAAATATGCAATTGTATTTTAAATGTAAACAAGTATGTTAATATGAAAGCTTAAACTCAACATTAAAAACCATAAATGTAAATCAAAACCTCCATTATTATATGTTTGGAATCCACTTTGAAGGAAGAATGAATGAATCTTGAGGATGCACAAAGGATCTTGAAGGAAGATCACACCACCATGATAGATAGATCTAGGGTTTGAATGATGAATCTTGAATACTTGAACCAAATCCCTTCAAAGGACTGAATGCTTGATTCCTTGATCTTCAATGGAGAACTTGAATTCTTGAGAAGAAGACTTAAAAACCTTGATTGAATACTTGGAAGCTTGAAAGCATGTAGAACAATAGATGCTTGAAAGTAGACGATCGCTTCGATAGATTATGCGTAGATGATAAAAACTGAAAGGAGAAGGCTTCCTTATATACTAGTCTAGGGTACAAACTTTTAGAGAGGCTGAAATATGAGAATTAAATTCCAATTAGGCTTATACTCCTAAGAAGTGGACCTATGTTAAATATCTTTTTAAGAGTCGTCACTTCGAAGCCTGAAATAACTGACCCGAAAGCGGGAAAATAAAATTTTGAGTTCCCCCCGCATCCGGCACACTTTCCAATGAAAAAGGGGGACCTGGGTCAAGGTAGAGGTCAACCTTGACCCAGGGGGTTAAGACCCCTTGAAAATATGCCAGGTGGGTAAAATAGTGGCCAGAGAGGCCTAATCAGGGTCCTAAATAGGCACATAAGATGAAAAAGGGGTAGAAATTAGAGGACAACATGATAATGGCCCAAAAAACCCCCTAAGGAGGGATAAAAAGTCTTAACATGGAAGTGCTTTCATTTTAAGATGATACATTAAGCCCCCACTTTAGCGGGAGTATGGAATCCAAACATACTCATGGTAAAGTTAGAAGAAAGATTCCAGTAGATCACAAGGAGGTAGAACATCACTTAGTCAAGGACATGAGCCCCCAAGCCAAGGATTCTAACTCAACATACACGCACAAGGGTACGAAAACAAAGAGAAAAAAAAGACAAAGCTAAAAGACACAAAAAAGAGGGGTTAGTACAAAAACAAACCCAAATCAACTAGCAAAGGAAACCTTGCTAAGAAGTGCTTCCTATACTAATATCATATTTGGAAACCTATCATAAAAGCATAAATGACTACATAAGAAAGATAAGAGACACTATAAATAACATAGCTTCATGATCTAATCCTACTATCATGAAAGTGAAAGAGAGAAAAGAGAGAGTGATTACCTTGCCCAGTAAGATGCCCAGCTTACCATGAATCACTAAGGAGGGAGAGCCCAATAGGTAGCCAAACCTAATAGTTCACCAATAAACTGTGCTTTGTAGTTGTAATGCGTCTTTTGATGGATTTTCGAATACCTATAGATCCACATTCTTGTATCACTATGGAATATAAAATGCATGTCTCTTTAGGATTTAGCAACTTATGTGCATTACCTTTCAAGAATTTAGCATATTTGAAATTGAAAATGCGTATATTCTTTAGAATTTAGAAACTTACATGTGTTACCTTACGAGGATTTAGCAAAAATAAAAAAAAATGTGTGTCTCTTCAAGATTTAGCAACTTATGTGTGTTCCTTCCGAGGATTTAGCATGTTGTAAAATGTAAACTATAGTATAATGAAGACCCTATATATGCCCCCTCCTTATCGTGGCTACCTAATAGACATGATAAGGAAGGGAAGGAGGATACCTACTATTGATCTCTAAGTTTTGTTGATCATTAGTGTCCCACACTTAGTCATTTATCTAGGCAGGTTAGTCGGTCATCACTGCGACCGAGCTATCCAGTATAGGCCGAGTAGTAGTTATTTCCGAGCGGATAGTAGTTGCTGAGTTACATAGAAGCCGAGTGAAATTGATTAGTCCATGCCGAGAGCCAGAGTCTTCATGTGCCGAGCAAGACAATTTTTTCATACATGTCAGGAATGACACAAAGTTGAAGGTAAACTATTTTGGACTGACTTATTTGGGTATTTAATGTTCTCAACGGAGTTAATTACGCATTAAATCATTTGATCCAATACGTGGCATAGAGCCAATCAGAAAATTGGAATGCCCAAGCGGCATAAGTATTTTATCTTGATCGTTGATCTAGATCTCAATGCCAGATCCGTAAGGTATATAAGATTGCTTCTTACCCTAATTTTTTAGTGTGTGTGTGTATGTGTGCATACAAGAGATATATGTGAAGGGTTATTTTGAGTTAAGAAGCATAGATCTAGGAGAGGAATATAGCAGTGAGCAGCAGAGTAAATTTATATCAGATTATTATATCAGGGAAGGTATTGAAAAGAGGAGATCCGTTATCAAAATTTGAGTGCATATCGAAGGATTAGACCTTGAGACATTCTAACAAGTGTATCAGGTGAAATATCTTAACAGAGTGGTTCTAGCAGACCTTTCTAAATCTCTTAGCCAAGTGCTTACTTTGTTGTAAGTTTAAATCCTTTTGCAAGGTAGATTGTAATGATCTGTAGCTCTTAATCGAGCAGACCTTTATCAGGTAGATTACAAGTGCGATCAAATTTTGTAGCCCTAATAGGCACACTTTATTGCTGCAATAGTGAAGATTTTTGTGGGTGTCATCCCCACCCCAGTTTTACCTTATTGGGTTTCTAGGTTACCAAATTTTGTGTTTTGAGTTACTTATTTTATGTTATGGATGCTACTAGTTGATAGATCAATTATATTTATGGTATGGTTGTGGATATGTTTGTTTTAAGTGATAAAAGTTATAAGATTTGATTCACCCCCCCTCTCAGTATCTTGCTTTCCCATCTTGTGTTTCCAACACTTGGTATCTGAGCACAGTTCTCCTACAAAAAGGTTTTAATCAGCTTGAGGATATAGATCTTGAGATGGAGATTTACAAATTGGGTAAATTCATTGAGAATCAAAAGATTGATATTCAACTAGCATTACATCAGCTTGAGACAACAAGATAGGAATTGAAGAAGTCCCTGCTAACAAGGAAAGATTTGGCCAAACAAATGAATGAAACTCATTATCAGGAAGAAGACACTGCAAATCTATTTAAGAATGGAAATTATACTAAGAGCGATGCAGCAATTTAAGATCTACTGGAAAGGAACAATACATTGTGTGAAGAAGTTAGAAACCTGAAAAGAGAGAAAGAAATGAAAACAGTAAGAATATGTGAAGTAGTGGAACAGAAGAAGAAAGCTAAAGATGACAAAGCTATGGCTAAAGAAGACAAAATAATGATGACTATCAGACTTGATGAAAGGACACATGATATACAAATGATGAAAAACAATCAGGTTGACATGGCTAATCAACTGCTACTTGTGAATCAGGAAATCAATAGGAAAGATATGGAAATTGTGAATCTGAGATCTGAGAACAGTCAATTGAAAGATGAATTGAGATCTGAGAAAGAACTTAATGAGAGACTGAACAAACCAAATGAAGCTTTGAATTATTTTGAAAATTTGATGGAATCATCAAGAAGATATAAGGACTCTTCTGGACTAGGTCATACTGAACAACAAACATCTTCTGAGAAAGGAGAATCATCTAAGACTGGTGAAAGGAGGAATGCAAAGACAAAGAACAACAAGCCTTTATGCTACCATTGTGGAAAACTAGGACACACATCAAACATCTGCCGAAGCATGAATGGTAAGTCCAATCCTAAACCTAAGTTAAATGGTTATTGCTTTAACTGTAAGAAGTTTGGACATCAGGCACATGAATGTTGGACAAAGGAAAGCAATGCACCTCCCACACCTAGATTCAATGGGTATTGTTACAACTGTTAGAAATTTGGACATAAAGCACAAGATTGTAGATCTAATGCTAAACAAAAATGGACATCAAAGACATAAGCAAAATCACCTAGGAAAGGAAACACTTATAATTGGGATTACAACACATGGCATAGTTTTCATTACTTTGGTGAGTATGGACATGTTCCAGAAAACTGCATAAAGACACATTTTAGAGGAAAATCTAAGAGTTGGATGAATGGAAGCCTAGTTTGTTATAATTGTCTTAAAATTGGTCATACTAGGAGAGATTGAAAAATAAGGGTACCTGCTCCTACTGTTGAGTAGATTAGAGCACATATGAACTAGACATGGATAAGAAAAGAGGAACCAAGAAACAATGAAGCTACTACTACCAAGGTCACCCAATCCAATGGATCAGGTGATCACACCATCACCAACTAAGAAAATGAGGTATGTGAGGAACTGTATTTATATTTCAAATCTTTCATCAGTTTCTAACATATAAAAGTGCAAAAGTCCATATATGCATATGTAAAGATGCATCAAAACACATTTTAAGACATGTACCGTGAAAACTCAATATGCACTATAGGTGCCGAGCAACAGTCTTATTGTGCACTAAGATTGAGTTCTCTAGTGTATGTCGAGCTGGTATGGTTGACTGAATAAGTTTTGTATGATGACCGAGTATGGGTTGTGACCGAGAGATAGGCAAATTTTGTGAGTCAACTGAGGACAATTGTATGGTACTCACTCAACGGAAAGAACATTTAATGCTAACCTAATTTTGACCATTGGAATTTATATAAAGGAAGAACTATTCATTTTCATTTTCACCATGCGATTGAGGATTTTATAGAGCGATTGAGCATTTGAGAACTTGATTTCAAAAAAGATTTTTTTGAAGATTCTACAGCGTGCCGTCGGCAATCTTGAGTGAATAGTATGAATTTTAATATCTTCCAAGGTACTCTATTCATCATCTTTGAAACCCTATTTTTGGAAACCATGGCCGCAAGTTTTTCCATAGCAGCTAAGAGTATGGAGAAGGAGTTGAGAAAAGTTCAATTGATAAGGAGCAACACCTGTGCGCCTCCTAATTTTAGGGCAATTCCTGAAAGCGCCATCCAGGGTGATCTGACCGGATCTCTATCATCGATTCCACCCAAGGTACTTATGATTCATGATGTTAGATCATGTTATATGTGAAAAGTTAGTGAAATTGGAGATCATGAGTTAAGGGAATCCTACAACAAATTATGTGTAGACGAAGCCCTAAAAGATGAGTATAAACATCTAGCCAAGAGAGGGTTAACTTGTGCCCTAGATTTCCCGATGGACTTCAAAATGGAATGGATCAAGATTGTCCTTAGCCATGTACATGACATGAACATATGGCTGGATAATGGACCAGTTAGGATAACAAAGGAAATCATCTAAAGGGTAACTGGCTATCGAAATATCAAGGGGAAGAAAACCATGAGATGTTAGAGTAAGGAAAATATAGAAGAATACACTGGATCTATCTGGAATAAAAGAGGAATGACAATCTCAACAATCAAGGATTTGGAGCTTGATTTTGCAGTTAGGGTTATTGCGCACAAGTTCTATCAGTCAAGCCGACTGGACAGTGTCCCATGTATAGCAGTCAACCAAGCTTAGAAGATTGTGAAGAAGGACCATACATATGACCTTGCTGAGCTTCTGTTGACACAGCTGGCCGAGAACCTTTCTTCAATCCGAAAGGCAAAGAACTCAATATGTAAGTTTGGTTCTCTGCTAGTTTGCATATTTTTCTATGTATATAATACATTTCCTACTTTTAGAGATATTGTATGGAAGACAGACCAACCAATTACACAATAGATCAATGTATTTATTGAGAAATTAGGTGGTAACTTTAATAATATAATGGGAACATACTTTGTCAAATTTAAGAAAAAGATGAGACTGAGAAGCAGAGTTCCCAGATCACTAGTTGAGAAACACTATGAGGAGATTTGTTTCCTAGTGGATACAAATTTCACCTTTGTTCAGGTAGTAGTGCCGAGGGTATCATGGCTAAGGCCATTACCTTATGAAGTAAATTTTGATGAGACATTTGCAACTATAACAACTCTACTGGCAGAGGAGATTGATGGATCTGCCAGACATTTTGGAAATTATGAGAAAGCCAAGTCCAAAATATCTATGGATTTGAAGGCTGGCGCTATGGAGAGGAAAAGGAAAAAGATTGTAAAAGACTTGAAGAAAATGGTTGGAATAGAGAGTGATGAAGAAATAGAGGATGCAACTTTGGGTTTATCAACAGGACATGGAGAGGATATGTCTAGTGAAGAAGAGGAGAGTGAACCTGAAGAAGAAATCACTGTGAAAGCTAAAGGAAAGTAGCCAGTAGTTGCCAAGGAAACTAAACCAAGCCAAGCCAAACCTAAGGATACCCCTCCTATTGCTAACCGGCCTAGGAAAAGGGCATCGACTATTTCATGTTTTGTCAAGACAACTAAAGTATATACAAAGAAGAATGCTGGAGAGAGCAGTTCAAGGAAAAGAAAACAAGTTGAAACAAAGGCTGTGCCAAGCCAACTTAAGAAAAGACCGAGGAGGAAAATAATCTTGGAGCAAGAAGATGATGAGGAGAAGATAGATACAGATGAACCCAACAACATACCTACAACATCACATAAACCACTGACCAATATTGATGAGGTATGCAAGAACATAAGAAGTACTGTTGGATTAGTAGAATTTAAGTTTATCAAGTATGAGAAGCAAAGCATAGCAGAAAAGCATAAGATTCAGGAAGCACTATTAGATGTGATGGGTACATTTAAGATGACACCTGTAGAGATAGGAGACCTTGTCCCCATAGAAATTTATGAAATTTTATCACAAAAGTGGTAATATGCATTAATGACTGAAAGACAGATAAGGGAAGGGACATTAGCTAAGGTCATTCCTAGATTAACCAAGAAGCAAATGGGAAAATTCATTGAACAATATCAAAGGAAGTTTATTCCCAAACAAAGAGCTTATGTAATTCTAAAAAATGATGTTGAAGGTGTAGTTCAACAGAGCACCAAAATTTGGAAGGAGACTTTTGGGCTATTGACCAAGAAGGAAGATAAGAAAGGTGAAGGCACCTCAAAGAAAAATGAAATGGAAGAAGAGATTGCTACTGATCAAGTAGAGACTAAAATGGAACTGGAAGAGAAAACAACCAAAGTACAAACTTTAGATCTGATAATGGAGAGTCCCATTGGCACTGCAGTTGAAGGTAACAGTAATGTGGATGGCGAGGATCAAAATGAGCCGACAGACACAGGTATGCAATCGCCTGTTCATACAACTGAGACTGAGACAAAGAAAGAAGGAGAAAAGGAAGTAACAAATAATAACCCACCTATTTTACGGGCTATGCAAACATTCTTAGATAGTGGAGATAAGATGGAAGAAATTAAAAACAAGCCTACAGAACAAGAGGCTATAAAATTGTTGGTGGATCTACCACACTCTGATCATCTAATCCTACTGGACCTAAAATTGGGAGTATACTTGATCAACAAGTAATCTTGACTCAGTTGCAAACTGCAATTGAAGTTAATACTGACAAAGGAAAGGATATTGAAGAACCTGAGCCGAGTACCAGCTCACCTGAGCTCAAGAAGAAGAAGCTAAACAAAAAGAAGTGATTGAGCTTAAATATCACATTAGATGGAGTTATTGTGATTCCTAAATGGGATCCAAAGAACTTTTCATATGAGCAGATTTAGATTCTTCAAGACCTATTAATGAGGAAGAAGAGACAAGAGGAAATGAAGAGGGAGCATAAGAAAAAGCAAGTTCTCCATGATATAAAGGATACTTTTGTTAAAGCTTTTTGTCATGGAAGATGAAAATCAGCAAGCACCAATTCTAGAATAGTTAGTTCACATTTTGTAGAGAGTTAATGATGAAAACATTGAGGAAAATGAAAATTTGTTGCAATGGTCTGAGAGAAAATTTGAGAACAAAGTCTTGGAGAACATATCAGAAGAGATTGCTACCAAACAGGTTGAAATTTCTTCTCTTGTTGACATTCTTGAGGAAGTTGCAAATAATGTTTATTCTTTGTACAAAAGGTTATGTGATATAAAATTCTTTACAAAGGATAATCAACAACTTATTTAGAAGTTGCAATTAGATTTAAAGTTAATAATGAGCTCATTGAGCATGGATGCTAGTTCTAGCTCCATACATTTTGATAGGTTGAATCATGCACAAAGGAGGTTAGCCAAGGTTATGGCTGAAGATGGTCGAATAAGGGCCAAATTGATAACGATTCAGACTAACCTGATACCTCATCTGGAGGTTATTCAGAAGGAACTTGCAGCTGCACGTGAATTAGTCAAGAGAGATCCTCGTCTCTCTATTGTAGATAGTTTGGTAAGTCTATCTGCCGAGCTAGAAATTAAGTTACAGGTTATGAAGTTTGTTAAGGATAGCTGGGATACAACATTTGCATTGATATTACAGCTTCATAAGCTATTTTTGGATAAATATAACTTAACCCCTACAACTATCAGTGACAAAAAAAAGGGGAAAACATATAAGGAAATAGACAAAGATGGGAAACAACAGGCATAATATATTTTTTTGGCATTTACACTATGTAAATATTATTTGAAGTCTGAAGTATAATCCTAGGGGGAGTATGTTGTGTACTTAGGAAAATTTTGTGGATATAAAGAAATGATAAGTGTTTTTGCCACTAATATCAAAGGGGGAGATTGTTGATCTCTAAGTTTTGTTGATCATTAGTGTCCCACACTTAGTCATTTATCTAGGTAGGTTAGTCGATCATCACTGCGACCGAGCAGTAGTTATTTGCAAGCAAATAGTAGTTGCTGAGTTACACATAAGCCAAGTGAAATTGATTAGTCCATGCCGAGCGCTAGAATCTTCATGTGCCGAGCAAGACAATTTTTTCATACATGTCAGGAATGGCACAATCTTAAAGGTAAACTATTTTGGGCTGACTTATTTGGGTATTTAATGTTCTCAACGGAGTTAATTACACATTAAATCATTTGATCCAATACGTGGCATATAGCCAATCAAAAAATTGGAATGCCCAAGTGGCATAAGTGTTTGATCTTGATCGTTGATCTAGATCTCAATGCTAGATCTGTAAGGTATATAAGATTGCTTCTTACCCTAATTTTTTTTTTTTTTTTTGTGTGTGTGTGTGTGCGTGTGTGCGTGCATACAAGAGATATATGTAGAGGGTTATTTTGAGTTAAGAAGCATAGATCTAGCAGAGGAATATAGTAGTGAGTAGTAGAGTAAAGTTATATCAGATTATTAGATCAGAGAAGGTATTGAAAAGATGAGATCTGGTATCAGCATTTGAGTGCATATCGAAGGATCAGACCTTGAGACATTCTAACAAGTGTATCAAGTGAAATCTCTTAACAGAGTGGTTCAAGCAGACATTTCTAAATCTCTTAGCCGAGTGCTTGCTTTGTTGTAAGTTTAAACATTTTTCAAGGTGGATTGTAATGATTTGTAGCTCTTAACTGAGCATACCTTTAATCAGGTAGATTACAAGTTGTGATCAAATTTTGTAGCCTTAACAGGCACACTTTATTTCTGTAGTAGTGAAGATTTTTGTGGGTGTCATCCCCACCCCAGTTTTACCTTATCGGGTTTATGGGTTACCAAATTCTGTGTCTTGAGTTACTTATTTTATGTTATGGATGCTACTAGTTGATTGATCAATTATATTTATGGTATGGTTGTGGATCAGTTTGTTTTAAGTGATAAAAGTTATAAGATCTGATTCACCCCCCACTCTTAGTATCTTGCTTTCCCATCTTGTATTTCCAACACCTACATCACAAAGTAAGGAGATATCATGTTAGCAACAATGTACACTATATTATTAGTAGAGTATTGACCCTTACATCTAAGAGAATAGATAATCGTGGAAAGGATATGTCACTTATGGAAAAAGGATCCTCAAAGAGGAAGAAATCTTATCAACAAGACCCCCACCGTAGAGGAGTGCTTTGGATAAAATATCATCTTTCAAAGAAAAGAAAAGAGGTATCAAAGATTCAATCATCAAGCCCCCTGCGATCAAGAGGAAGAGGAATCTTGGAATGAAGGAAGCAAACTCTAATCCAAAGCAAGCACAAGAGTTTATAACGAACATAATTTGCAAAATAAAGAAGAGATGATGACCTAGGACAATCACCTGTCATATAAAAGGGTATCCATAGCCAAAAAATAAGTCGGTACAAGGAAATAATGTTGCATAATAAACAAATGTCACTAAGCTAAGGAAAGTAGATCCTTAGACAAAGAGAAAGAAGGAAAAGCTTGCCCCCCAGGGATGAAAGAAAGGGATATACCAATTAGATCAAGATATGCTATAACAAAGAGATATCTTTGCAAAACAAATGTCTTAGAAAAGATATCATGAATACTAGAAGAGAGCTATGGATGATTATGAGCAAAGGAAGGATGTACCATATCATAATACAAAACCATAGGGATAA
>MU224808.1:162538-187807 GCA_018584345.1 Thuja plicata | reverse complement strand
TGGATGGAGAGATCACCAAAAGGGCACTATGTAGCTTGAATCCTTCAATGGCCTCCCATGGATCTCTTTGATGAATGCTTGAATGCTTGATGATGGATAGATGCTTGCTTCAAATATTTCTCCTTAGCTTGCTTGAACTTCACTTGATAATTCTTTTCAATTGTACAATGATGCTTAGGATTGGATAGAGGAATTAGAAGAGCTTCTTGCTTGATTTCTTGTGGTTAGAGAGTCTTAGAGAAATTGAGAGGAGAAAGATTCCTTTTATATGAAATTAGGGATTCTAAGGAGGCCAAAATAGGAGAATAAAATTCCTATTAAAGCCTTTACCCCTAGGAGAGGACTTATATTAAATATAATTTAAGAATCATCACTTCAGAACCTGAAACAACTGACCCGAAAGCGGGAATTAACTTTTTCAAAGACTGACATCCAAAAAATGTGAGATCCTGAAATCTGGAGCTTGGGTCAAGGTAGAGGTCAAACTTGACCTAGGTCAGGGGTGAGGTCGACCTTGACCTAGGTCAGGGTCAAGGTTGAGATAGACCTAAAAGGTCAACCCTAAGCCTGAGATCAAAGATCTCAAATCTACAATCCAGAATGCCAAAAACTGGCTAGAGAGAGGTGGAGAATTGAGGTAGAACAGGGGGAAAGCCAGGTCTAAATCAGGAACCCAGTCAAGGTGCTTGACATGACCCCAAACCACTTACTCGGAAGGCTAAACCATTCTACCATGGAAGTGCTTCCATTTTTTGACTATACATTTAGCCCCCACTTTAGCAAGAGTATAGACTCAAAAAAAACTCTTGGTAAAGGAGATCATAAAGAACATACAATTTTATTGGAATAAAAAAAGGACAAAGAAATCCTCAAGCCCCCAAGGGACTTAAGTCTTTATCAACCCTAAGATCATGATAAGAGAGACATCACTAGTTAAGTAAAGAGAGAGAGAGAGAGGGTGTGATTATCTTTCCCAATGAGAACTTATGTCTTATTGTGAACCACACAAGTAAACAACGTAACTAGAAAGATGGAGTTGAACCACCTTGTGAATTTCGCTACTCACTAGTCAACCCATCAGGGAGATCCATTCTTAAGGGCACCTTTCAACCTTAAGGGATCAAAACATTGAAAACTGGAGGGATCAAGAGATCTATGTAAATTTAACTGGAGGGATCAAGAGATCCTAAAATGTAAAATGAAATGTCCATGGTTTAAGGATTAGTTTTTAATCCATAAAGGGAAATTTTTTTAAGTATTTAAAAATATTTTGAATGTGTGTGTGTGAAAAAAGTGAGTAGAGCGTATGCCCCCACGTTAAAGTCATTGCTAACACTTTAACAGGAGCAATGACTTTAACAGAAACATAAACAACTATACGGATTACGTTTCCACTATGAGATGCCCCCAAACGAAGACAAATCAAGGGAAATAAAACATAAACATACATAAGACCACAGAAGGGATCTACCTACTGTGGGGTCAGTATGATCATAAGATAACATGTACATATAAATATGATATTATTGCAAATGAAGTGACATCATTCCCAAAGAAAGTAGAACTATAATCACAATGGAGGAAAGAAAAATTAAGAGTTACGAAGAAGAATATTTTTATACCACAACCTGGAGACCAAAAAGAATCAGTGCTACCATGTCGCAGATCCAAGCAGACTATACAAGAGAAAAATTTATGAACAATAGCACAAGTACAACATAACATAAGAACGACATATAGAAGAATAAAAATACATATAGAGAAATTGTACAATAGGTTTGAGTCTTTTATCACCTTGCACCAACAAAGTAACAAGGGTCGTATAAAAGAATCTAATAAACATTTAGCAAAAAAATTATGGGAGAAAGACAATACATCATGCAAACACAAAAAAGGGCTACCATGAAGGATAGGCCAATCAGGCGCATCGCCTAATCTCCCTATCTTGGTTTATATCAGTTAGGGAAGGTGGGAAACTTGCAAGAGGGATTATATCCAATACAACAAGAATGATAGCCAGTTCCAAACAAGGATCCTCTTGAGAATCGCGTTGCTCGATACTAGGTGTAATTGTCAATTGAGTTGAAAGCATATGAGGTAAGTCAATGTCAAGGTCAATGGTCTCATATTCATCACTAAGATCAATAGGATCATCAAGATTATCCCCCTCATCAATATTAATTGAAATGGGATTTAAGATGCGAATAGGATCATCACAGTCATTCATCTTAACATCATTATGAATATTGACTTCTTTCGATACATCAGGCATAGGTTGATCAAAAGAAGGTAAAGAGTTTCAAAGAAGAGAAGAACGGGCCCTATCATTAGCTCTACGCTTCTTATGATGTTCATTAGCAGATTTATTGCATTTTTCTTTGTTTAACACATTTTGAGAACTAGGAGGAATGACCACAGATTCCTTCATAGGTTCTATAGGAGGATTCTCAATGGGTTGTAATGAAACAGTAGATGTTTGATTATTAGAATTAGAAGTGATGGCTAAAGGAGGTATGGAAGGAGTAGGCAAAAGACCATGGTTGAGATCTACCCAAGGTATGATTAAATCATAAATTTTTTGATTTTTATAATCTTGGTATGAACGAAAGAGATGATCAGGGCGAGGAGGACATGTGTTAGGTAATGAAGGCTAGAAGAAATCAAGAGTAGCACAATATCTAGGCCTAGAAGGTTGATACAAACTATGATTAATCATTTTGACTTCTCCATTATGAATGAACTTAAGACATTTATGAATAGGAGAAGAGATAGCATGCATAGAAGTTATCCACGGTAAACCAAATTTGATTTGAAATTGATCATAAGTAGGAATAACAATGAAGGTAGTATCTACAAATTTACCGCAAAGTTTAACAAATAAGTTGATAGAACCAAGTGTAGGATAAAGAAAACCATTACAAGTTTGGTTCCATGCATCAGATGGATCATAGAAATCAAGTTGTAAGTTTTTCATAAAAAGATTTTTTTCAGTAATGACACTTATTAAAGATATGGGATCAACAAGACAACTACGAGTAGGTATCTTAGAAATCCTAGCATAGATATAAAGGGGACCATCAGGAGCCTTAATCATTTCAGAATCATCAAAGGTGATTAAAAGTTCCCTGGGTTGCTTATCCTTAGTTTGTTTTTAAGGTTTAGGTGGAAATTGAAGTTGAAGTAGAGGTGAAGGATCTTGAACAGTAGGTTGAGATGAAACAACACACTCCACATGATTAACAATGTGATTAAGCTCATCCATCTTTGAATCATAAACAATATCCATAGAAGATGGTTGAGCTATGGTATTAGTATCATGTGTAGGTAAAGGATTCATATAAATTTGAAGGTTTTGATTAGGAGGAGAAATAGATTTATTCCCACTACCATCAATATTATCAACAGGAAAAGCCTTAGAATCAATTAAATCTTGAATTTTATGCTTTAGAGAATAACATTTTTTAGTATCATGGCCATTCTCGCGATGGTATTGACAAAAATCTTTAGAATCGAAGGATTTGGATGCTATCGTGGTAGGGAGAAGAGGTCGAATAGGAGGAAAGGTAATCATATTAGCACTTAACAACCTACTCATTATAGAATGCAAATTTTCAGAGAGAGGAGTAAATATACTATTCATATGGAAAGTAGTGGATGTGGAAGTGGCATTATTGGATGTAACAGCAACCACATTCATCTGTTTATTAATCTTGACATATTTGTTAGGTTTCTGAAACTTATTAGGATTAGGAGCATTGTCACTCTTATCAACAGGAACAGGAGCCATTGGAGTGTTGCTCTCAAATTGACTCACTTGTAACTGATAATGGTGAAGTGCTGCACAAAGTTATTGAAAAGAGATAAATTCAATAAGCAGAATCTTATCTCTAATATCCTTTTGTAAATTTGAAACAAACATGTGTTGAATATCAATATTGGGAACAAGATAAGAAATTTGAGCATACAAATGCTTAAATCTACCAATGAAATCAGTCAATATCTCCTTAATGTTTTGTTTACAATGCATTAAATCAGTTAAGGAAACTTGTCGACCAATATTATTTTGAAATTGTTGGATAAAGGTATTAGCAAGTTTAGGAAAATAATCAATTGAATAAGGAGGTGAAGAACAATACCATTGCAAAGTCTTATCATGAAAATTTCTAGAAAACAATTTAGCTAAAATCCTATGGTCATAAGCATAATCACTACAAAGGATTTGAAATGTTTTAACATGAGTGATAGGATCGCCTTTACCATTGTAATTCTCAAGACGAGGCATATCGGCTTGTTGAGGGATAACAACACAAATGATGTCTAAGGATAAAGGACTACCCATGTCACATGTAGGAATGATAAAATTGGATTGGGTTAAGGATGCAAGTTGTTGTTGTAAATATGACACAGTTTAAGCCAAACTAATGATTGTGGAGTCATTAGAGGCAACATGTGGCATATAAATGTTAGGAACACTAGGAAAAGTGTAGGAAGCAGCAAGAATAAAAGACACAACCGGTGGAACATTAGGAACCAAAGTTGGAGGGGGATTAGAATAAGTAAAAGGCACACTATGATATGAAGGTTGTGAGGTAGGTAGAGATACCAGTGGTGCACTCACATGAATAGATGCAATTGGGAGAGATGTAATCATCAAAGGAAGAGTATAAGTAGGAATGCTAGGAATGGAAGAAGGTCCTTGACTAGTGGTAGGAGGTGTATATCTCAACTCTTGAGCCTCTTGAGCTAAAGGTTTAACATTCGAATGCACAAGATGAGTAAGACCACGCAAAAAGTTAACACCTTGATCATTATCATGGAGGAATTTATTAATAGCATCTATAGCTTGGATAGAATCTTGATTATGGTTTTCTTGGATATGCCAATTTCCCATTTTATCAAGTTTGGTTGAGATTTTTTGCACTTGATCAAGAGGAACTCTTAAGGCATCATCCTCATCATGAGATGAGTGAGAAGAGTTATGCTCCATAGAAGGATTTGAATAATGAGTTATCAAATTATCATCCGGGATCCTAAGGAAAGGAGAGGAAGACTCGGGATCAAAGGAACCCATAAGTCTATGGATTCTTCTAACCGGGATACTATAAGTAGGACTAGAAGTGGTAAAACTCATACACCAATGCAATGCAAATGAACTAACACAAGATTTTGATTTATTAATTTTAAATGTATTTGAAAGAAAATGAAAGATCTAGCATAAACATGTAAATCTAACACCAAAAAGAAAGAGTTGTCTATCGTGGGTTCACCAAAATGTAAAAGGGGAAAATTGGTTAGGTAAAGAATGTGTTGAATTTACTTAACCTTTACATTTAATTGTAATTTTGTGTGTATATGTTGTATTGTAGTGTGATTAAGCATATAGGGGGAATGAAGATAAGATGTTCCTCTTTTATCCCCAAATGCACAAATGAAGGATCCAAGTTGATTAAATCAAAAGAAGGATCAATACACAAATGAATCAACCATTTGTAAATGAGAATAAGGAAGAAGATCTTAAATTCTATTTTATGATTAAGGAGATATGATATATAATAGTAATTGAAAAGGATGAGAGGGAGTACCAACCTTAAAGTATTGTATATCTGAAGAATTCTATTTTCTAAGGTCTGTACTCAGTTTGTGAAAAATCTAAAGTATGATCCGAAACAGAAACGCAGAGATGAACAAAACCCAGAAATATTTTTATGATCTGACACTGTCTTGAGAAAAAGGTCAACCTTGACCCACAAATGTCACCCCTAACCCAATAATCTCGACCCTGACCTGTGTAGGTCCGACATAAAATCTGTTCACGGATCCCAATAGTTCGCTAAAAAGGGTATCCAGATCTGAGTTCAAATCCATAGTCCCGCACCTATACCTGCAAGAAAAAGAGATTTTTTTGTGGGGGGGGGGAGGGGTTTACCTTAGTCAAACCCTAGTTTTGGAATTAACCTTAAATATTTAATTGAAATTGTAGAAGTAAACAAAGTAAATGCATAAATTCACCTTACTTGTAAAAGTCCTTATGGAGGATTCGAATCCTTGAATCCAGAAGTATGTATGCACCAATGGACCAAGAATTTAGAATGTAGA
Source organism: Thuja plicata (assembly GCA_018584345.1). Taxonomy (NCBI): domain Eukaryota; kingdom Viridiplantae; phylum Streptophyta; class Pinopsida; order Cupressales; family Cupressaceae; genus Thuja; species Thuja plicata. Next base: position 181,711 of record MU224808.1, on the reverse strand, counting down.
ATGTCTTTAATCAATTTCTTGTAGATCTCCAACACCAAATCTTGAATGGGTTCTTGAGTATGAAAGGCTTGGAAGAAGGTGGATGGAGAGATCACCAAAAGGGCACTATGTAGCTTGAATCCTTCAATGGCCTCCCATGGATCTTGTTATGCCCTATATACCCGTCCCTACATTTTGTAGGCATAATGTTAGGACCCCCTTTTCTGCTTTTTCTCTTGCCTTGTTTTCTTTGTTTTTCTTTGTTTTCCCTCTGGGATTTTCTTCCGCGAGGGTGTCTTTGTTTTGCTGGTGTCTTCTTATGTCTCTAGGACCCATTCCTAGAGTTTGTTTGTCTCTTCCAAAGCTAGATTCTAGACTCTAGGATTGTCTTCCATTATTACTTCTTTCACAAAAAGATATGGTTGCATGGAATCCCCGGGCCCAGAGTCCAGAAGTTTGCAAGTTCCAGGGTTTGCGAAAGGAATGCAACACAACGCATTTTTACCCTAAGGGTATAAATAGAAGTTACCTTTCATTTTCACATTTACTGCTATCAAACACCTAGAGCATTCAGAGTGATTAAGGAGAATTAAATTGATTAAATAAGATTTTGCTCTCGGTGTTTAGTGGAAGTTTACCAGTGGTTTATAGTGTGTGCTTGTGGTGGGTTTGAAGGTTAGCTTGTTGCGGAATGTTTCAGTGTTCATCCTTCCCACATTTCTTAGGTTCCAAGTAAGCCTTCAGCTTTCACTCTCTGGTTTTTGGTTTTCCGATTATTGTTTACTTTTTGGGTTTTGTTTCCTTTTTGTTTCTTGTTTGTTTCTGGTTTCATTTGTGGTTTTTGTCTCTAGCTTTGTTTTTGGTCACCTCTCGTTGGTGGGTTGGCATTGGTAGAGGGTTGTCCTCCCTCTATGCAGTTGTAATTTAGGTTGGTCTCCTATGTGCTAAGGATTCTGTAGTTCTTTTGTATATTATGTAAATGTCTGTAAATTGTGTATATATGTTTCAGCACTCAACCCTCTATATTTTACTATATTTTTGGTGTATATCCTTCCGGTATCGTGTTGAGCTCACCATGCCCTTGTCCATGTTTTCTTGAATTTGTGAGCTCTCCCACATGGCAGAATACCACCTGGTTTGGACTCGGCTCCTTGCTGGTTTGAACCATGGTGGCTTTCTCTCTCCTCTGCAAAGGCAGTCTTAATGGCAAATTAATTTCCCATGCGCACATTTAAGTCTAGCCAAGTGGCGTTCACCTTAGTGCTTGTTCGGATAGTTGTCAACATAAATACCATTACTCCCATTACTGCATGACCATGTGACATCCACGTCAGCCTAGTATGGCTCATCTTCCAGCCATGTCACCCAGTGGCTGGTTTTACAGACTCTGGGACCTATGTCCTCATTCGGTCCCTATCCCACTTTCATTATACGTGCTGGAATCCCCGGGGGCCTGGATAGTGGTCAAATTCCTAAGTCTTCATTATATACATATATTTTCCAAGATTTGACATGAACTAACTTTTGTAGGTGAAGACGCGATGCGATAGTAAGATCTCTGGATCCTAGAGTAATGTTTTGTTTTGTATACATTCTAATGGTCGTCTTTCTTTTTAGGTTGCCAGCCTCATACTCATTAATCATGTCAGAGGCATCCGTATCTTCCCCATCTAGGAGTCTAGATCTCCCCACCGCTGTGGTCACTAGGGCAGCCATCACAACTAAGATCAAGAGGGCCCTAGAAAAGCTCTCACTAACCATGAAGTACTTGAAGGGAGACACTATCATGAGATCAAAGATTGATTCCAAGGTTTAGTTGATTACTGACACTAATGTCGGAATGTGGGTAGAAATGAAGGCCCTGGTAAAAATGATGTATATCCAATGAATGACCAGAGACCCACTTGCCATCAATATCGACAATTCTGGGATTCTCAAATCTACTTGCTTCCCCTGCTCCGTGCAAGTCCCATAACTCATTCTTACTCTGGCCACACACTACAATTCACCTATTCAAGCCGTCATGCTCACTGCCTCAATCCTGACTAGGTATCCAACCCCCATGGTGTCTTTGGACACTGCAAATTTTTAGGTAGGTCTTGGGATTCCCCAGTTTGATGGAGCAGCCATCATCACCCGGTCCTTGGCCTTGGGAGAATTTCTAGAACAGGAACACATGGCCCGGAAGTATCTGAACAAAAATTGGCTTAAGGTGCCAAGGAGGGACTTCAAGAAGATGAAGTTAGAAATCCCCTAGATTGAATTCAAAGAAATTATACAAATGGATATTATTTCACTATGTAGGGTCTTCAAACAACCCCATGCCTGGGAAGTCTTGGCATGGATGTACTACTTCTTGCTGGGCATCTCCTCCGGCAAACAATATTTTGATTGGGCCACTATCATCTCAAATCATGTGGACTCCCAGTTCCTCCAGGTCACCCAGACCTCTAAATTTTACATGACGTCCTATGTTCTTTGGGCTCTGGCACAACAACGCCCCATCACAAATGGGCTACTCACAGTAGGTGTACTCGAGGTCATCTGCGTCCGAATGCTCCCTGGGATTATTTTCCACAAGTCCAATGGGAAGCTAGTTTCCTCAGCTTCTACAGAGTAAATGACACCTTCATTTACTACAACCTCCTCACACCTACCTAGGACACCAGATATTACCTCTCTAAGGAGGCAATGGATTTGGTCAGAAGTTATGGACACTATTACAATTAGTTTTAGAAGCACACCTATATTCGGGTGACCGGATTCTATGGTAAACCCTATTCTATCTAGCACAGAAGAAATTTGATCCGCTAGGAAAAATAACAATGACACTTCCCTAGGTATCAGAGCCCCATGCATTTCACATGGAGGATTTTTGGGAAGATTTCTAGGATGACTTCGAAGTTCAGAGCTGGCACTTTGTCTGGATGACAATGGAGATGATGGAGAGGCTGAAGCTTTGAAAGTTCCTGGATGACTTCTCGGACACCAGGTCCACTGTGGACCCACAATATAAAGAAAATAGAGTAGACAAAATGGCTCTCCCTCTAGTAGACTAGAATGACCAAGAAGGTCAACAATTGAGGATCTTACCCATGACATGGTCGAACGTAGCAACACATATTTCAAGAAGGCATGCCCAAAAAGCACATGTAAAGTTGGCCCGTTTGTGCGGGGCTCAACTTCTGAGGCTAAAACCTCTTCACAAGGGGAGGATAGAGAAAAAAGGATAATGGGGACCCCATTGCAAACCCCATTTGTAACCCCCACAATGGAGAAAATTTAAGAGACACTGGTAGCCACCCAGAAGATGAAAGAAAAATTGATCACTCGGCTAGCCACCCCGGTATATATGATCGGACCCATCCATCCTCCCTCTTCCCCTTCACTGGAAGCATTTATGGTTTGAGAAATAGGGACCGGGGCGGAGGAGGAGTGGGAAACTATGATAGATTCAGGGCCCCATTTAATAAATAGGAGAAAGAAAAAGAAGACTAACCCTCAGCAGAAGGTGGAACCAGAACTTGGGATGCCAAGCATCCAAGAAATACAAATTGTTTCTTCTGAATCCCTAGAGCTAGACACAAGACCCAAAGATATCCCAGAGACCTCCCCTCCACATGAATTTGATGATGTATTTGGGACTGATGAATTTGGGAATCTGCAGGGAGATATCACAAAGTCGGCAAAAGAGATCACCACACAGGAAGAAGAATTCTCAGAACAAGAAGCTACTCAAGAGCAGGAAGCCCAGGTAGAAGAAGAAAAAGAACAAGAATAGGTAGACATCTTTGAAATCCCAGAGATAAAAATTGTAGGGACCATGAAGAGAAGGAAAAAACAGGATGAGAAAATGATATCGGTTGGGGAAACCAGACCTACAGGATCAACCGTAACCCCAATTGCCATGCTCCAAACACCGCCTCCAAGGGTAACATTTGGTGAGGTAATATAGTGGTCCAAATGATGAATCTTGGCCCACTACCTCCACCACCTCCAGAAAATGCACCAACAAGAGAAAATATTCCTGTAGAAGAGGCTAACGAAGAACAAAAGGAAGGTGGGGAACAAAACCCTAGAGAAATAGGCGTTGATCCAAACAATGTTACGGGTGTAGACACTGGGGCAAATGATACAAGTACTACAGAGGTAAATATAGCTAGTGAACCCGAGAATGTAGGAAAGGAGTCAGAGACAACTTAGAATACCAGGGAGACACAACAAAAACCCAGAGTGAAACTATAGGAACGAATTCTTGCTGCAAGGCCACCCCTACGACCACAATGGTTGGTGGATTCATAAAAGAGGAAGGCCCTAGTAACACCCAAGGTCCATCTCTCCCTAGCGGAGATGATGGCACAGGTGCAGAATCCTCCCAAGGTCAAGAAATCCTAGACAGTCCATACTCTTCGGATTGGGCCGGGTGGAGATACGGTTGCGGTGATCGCAACACCTTCCTTAGACATAGACAAAGCAAGGACAAATGCCGATGAATATGCCATCACCAAAATAGCTTTGGGGAAGAGAGGGAAACAGGGTGAGCTGGACTTGTTAAAAGAAGCAGCCAAGGTAGTAGAAGCCCGCTATGAAAAGGAGGCCAAGAAAAGGAAAAGAATGCAAACCTCATGGGGCTATTGATAGAGCTTGCCCAACATATTACTGCCATTTCCCTGGAAGTCTTCACATCTGGGGCACTACTCCCTCAAGGTGACATAGATTCACTACGGGCTATGAAGAAAAAGGCCCAGGTAGTTGATGAATGGGTTACCGAACAGGTGGGAAACGTCTGACGTTTCTTAGTATCCACAGTCCCAGACTTATATGTGGCTAGCAATACCCTACACCAGGTCAAAAATACTGTCTCCATCTAGGAGGGAGACATTGAAAATTATGAAGTGTGTAAAGCTGAGTTGGCAGAGCTCATTGGTATTGGAGAAGTTATCTCCGAGGTCAGAATTTTGGGAGATGAGTCTTTTAACTTTCTCCAGACCCAGCACTCCAGACTTGACCTCACATTGGAGGCAATCAAGCAATTGGTAGGGGCCCTACATGACAAAGTTCAAGAGGTTCAATATTATTTTAATTTATATAAGTCATTCATTTTGAAGGTCTCTAGAGTTGATCCTTTTAGTACTGAAACATGTACTCTGGGGGAATATGTCATGGGAAAATTTGATGAGCTAATGGAATCTTGGTATAGATCCCCAGAGGGAATAGATGGAGAAAAAATGACATGGATAACTCGCATGGTGCTCCAAGGTCATGACGTGGCAAAGATGGCTGTAGAATTTAAAGAAAATGTTTCAGATCTAGGTGAGCAGGTGGAGGTGGCCAAGTACCGCTAGGCTGGCCTCAAGGATATTGACAAGGATGGAATCACCTGACTCTTGGAAACCTTCAAAGATACTAAGGAACAATAAAATTCTCTGGGTTCTAGAGATGATCACCAGAAGATGTGTTTTGTATTTATTCATTCTTTGGGAGCGCAATCTTCCAGATCTTGGAGTTCCAGATCCCACAATTTTGTATTCTTTTAGTGACTCGCATCCAGGTTCCCCAAAGATAACCAATCACCATCAGGTAGTTAATAAATGTGTCAAAGAGTAGGTAACCACAACAAGGCATGTCAGCTCAGAGGATGATTCAGATAGATGGTCTTCCCAAGGCACCGCTCCAACATAACACCTGGTGCATTGGAGATAGTGAGCCATTTTCACATTGATGAGGCACGTAGCATCGATCCCCAGGGGATCAAATTTCTTCTTTTCTCCCTCTGGCTCTCTTTTTGAGGCTGATTCCTCCACTCCTTTTTTTGTCTTATTCTTCTGACATGTCATACCTTTTCCATCTCAAGGTGTTTGTAGCATGGTGTAGGTAGTATCGGCCACCGAAAATTGTATTATATTGTTTAAGTGTAAAGTAAGTTAGGTTAATGTTAGGGAAAACTTGTATATAAATAATAAGTTTGACCTCATTCCAAGGGTTGGCAAAATTGATGATTTTTTAGTCCATAGCTATAGCATTTTAAGTTTTTTTAGTTCTTAGTTGCAGAGCTCAATGCTCCTTAGTTGTTAGAAGCTCTCAATAGTTTGATGCTTGGAGCCACCATTATTGTACATACCAGTGCTGGTTGGAAACATGTTAATGAAGAAGGAAGGATCCTCTCAATGATGTTGTTAGCATTCTGATCTCTAGATTAACATTCTTTTTGTCTTGTATGTTCTTTATGTCCCTTGCTCTAATGTTTTATGTAGATTAACGACCTTCTTTTCCCTCACTATTGGATAAGTATGAACTGCTGGTTATATGTTTCAGTATTTAGTGTAGCATGTTAGAGCACAGTTGATGTTTTGAATGTCTGGCATAAACTATGAGTAGATGGAATATTTCTAACCCTGATGTATCTTTTGAAGTTTATTTTGGTAAAGTTGATGAACACTTGCAGGAAGCCCGACCTAATTAAATCCCCAAAGAAGATGAGCCAAGATAACCAGCTATCCCTCCGGAAAAATTAGTCACACTCCCAACTGAGCCCCCACACTGTCGAGACCCGAATCTTAGGTGCTTGAAGGACCAGAGAATCTCATTTCTCTAGACTACCTTTTACAGGCAAAGTTGGCCGGTACCTTGGTACCCAGTGAAAACTTACATCTAGTGGCAGACCCGGTCACAAAGTCCCGTCAATAGAAACTGGTGCTAGAAGGAGGGCATGAGCTTGTCCCTCTCTGAGAATTTAGACTTTACACTGCCAAAAGGTTCCCCAAGCCATAGTTTTAGGAAGTACACCTTTAGTGGGATTGGATTGTTTTCACTAGCGCGATTCAAAAGAATCCTTAGATCAACCCCCAATCCTAGAAGGTTTGTGAAACTCAAGCCTCCTGCTTGAAAGAAACAGACCCCGAACGCCAAGCCAGCTAATGTTGCCTAGAGATCAACTACATCTCAGAATACCCAAGTCTCCCAGGAAACCCCAGGGATTAAAATTAAGCCTCATCAAAATCCAACACCCCCGATGGCTACTTACTTTGGCAACACAGGGTCCCCGATGGGAACTTTTCTGGGTGCAACCAATGATCTACTTGTGCACCCAGAAAAGATTTGTCCTTGATACAAGAATGTAGGCTCACAAACCACAAAAGAGCATCTATAGGCATACAAAGATGCCATGAACCGACACTGGATCCAATATCAAGATGTTGTGACTTGGATGTTCCCTCTATCCTTGGTGCAAAATGTGTTGAACTGGTACCTTAACCTACCTGCCAACTCCATCAATAGTTGGCAGGATATGGAAGATGCCTTTTTGGCAGATTTTCATGTACACATAGACCCAAGTTGGTCCCATAGCCAGTTCATCTCCATTAGGAAAGAACTGAATGATCCCCTTGCAGCATTCAACCACCGGTTCCAATGCGCCTTGAAGTGATGCATGGTTCCTTTCATCCCATCTATAGATGTAACCATCCAGACATACTTGAACATGATGGACCCCCTTTTTTTTTGCTCTCCTATGGAGAACTACTGTCCCTACTAACTGGGACACTCTGGCAAAGGTTTACAACCTAGCCTTGGAGTTGTCTCAAGCTCTTAACAAATCTCTGGGTGGGATTGGGCAAAGCATGCCTTTCAACATGATACCAGGTGAAAATTCTTACACCAAGGGATACAACCCCAATAAGGCAATGGGTACCCCCTTGATGGCCATGAACCCCCACCATAGCCGATAGACCAGCAGGCCCAGTACGTATATCCAACACAAACACAGGCAATACTGGGTCTGAAATTTGTTCCGTAGAACCAACCACAGCAAACACAACTATAGACACAACCTACTGGGGTGCCTTTCTTCCAGTCATCCATGGTTGGGGTATTTTTGCCCTTGACTCCAAAAAATGCTGGCGCTTTCCCCGGGCATCAATAACAACAACCATCACATTGTGACACAAACACTCAGCTATCTGCCGAGGTCGAATCCCTCTGGCGACTATTTTACTCACTGACCATGGATATGGGACAGCTGAAGGTGGGGTCTTTGGCATCCCACAACACCAATTCCCAGAGAGGGAATATTTCTTCTGGCAAATGAAATAACAATGTCGGGGGAAGGAATTACAACAACGGGCCTTGACCCAACCAACAACAATGGAACAACAATGCTAACACTGGAGGACCTCCTCGTAACCAAAACACCAATCAGGGTAGTGCTGGACCTTCGCATTTCATGCCAGTCACAGAACTCTAGCCCCTGACCAATTGGTGTAGATTGCATGACACAGGCTCTCATTTTGAGGTGAACTGTGCCACGCTGGAGAAGGTCATCATGATCTCCCAGCTAGACAGACAATAAATTGTTGATCCTACTCCCCTGGAACCCCCCATTCAAGAGCCCACTCATGGTGCCTTCACCTATGATACCATCTTCTTTAGAGTAGACCAAGGAGATGAAGAAGAACCAAAATTATAGGGGTTCTTTGATGAATCTATTCTGGCCTTTAAGGCCAATGCCTTCACCAAACCACAGACTTCCTACAACACCCAGAGCCAGGCTGGTAAAGGACCAATTTACATGCCTCCACCTCCCAAAGACACCCCTCCCTAGGATAACATACTTGATCGCCCTATCCCACCGAAAGAGTCTAGCTTTAACCAAGATAAGGACCCGGGCGAGGGAAGCCACCAATTCCTAGGAGGGAGGTTTGACATCACAAAGGTGTTAGAATGAACTACCACCTCCATGACCTTAATGAAGGTTTTGCTGAACTATCCCGAGCAGAAGAAGTCTCTTCTGAAGCTCTTGAGAAACCCGGAAGCCATCAGTCACCCACCCAAAACTGTCACCTTTGATGACGCCAATGCGACTTTCTTCTGGAGAAATACTGAGGATTCGCCCTTCCTACTTGGGATGAACATACAAGGGAAGAATATAAACAATTGCTTGGTAGATTCCAGGGCTTCGGGCAACATCATGCCTCTATCCATATGCCAGAAGCTCAGATTCCATGCTACCTAATGAGGCCAAATTATTTCCTTTATTTTGTATAATTTTAACTACTCTGTTCTAATTTCTGTCAAGACATTTGTGAACCTAGCCAATTAAGACTTGTGATAAAGTCCAATTAGAACTGATAAACCATGGGTAGATATTTGTGACATATTTTGCCAATATTATACATATAGTGTAGTATTTCATATAAACATAAGAATATATGTTCTAATATCTGGATTTAATTTGATTAATCTTATTGCATGAATATTTCTGCATCACAACTAACTTGTCAGGGAAGGAAGCGGCTGGAGAGTGGTCGACAACATTCAAGGAAGACTATTGAGGACCAGCTATGATGGAGTGATCATCATAGCACTAGAAGACATGGCTTCTACAATGGAGAAGACACTATTCTAGGATGTGGGGATGTAGTGCTTCTATATTCCCTCTTCACTTTATTATGTTGAACTGGTCGCGCAAACTTTATTACCCCACACCGCGGGCTGTTGCGTTTCTATCTTCTTCTTCGGCATGTTTTCAGCAAGATTGTTTCTTTTCTATTTTGTAATAAGTGTTCGATCCTCTATTTATAGGGATTGGACTGATGGTTTATAGTTAGGAGAGTTGGAGAGAAAGAGAAAGTTTTTGGAAGAAAACTGTTATATCTTACAACAAGTTATTTTAAGTTTCATGTATTGTTCTTATGTAATGCATTTTTGAAATACAATGAAGTGATTCTTGGTTTACATTCTGTGTTAGTAGATTAGTAGAAACCAACCTAGGGGGCCCACTTGGGAGGTGGAATAGATTAGATTAGAGTATATTTATTTCCAGCATTTCTAGTATTTCCAGTATTTCATATAGAAGTTATAGTTTCTTCCTGCAACATTGTACTTTGTGAATGTTCCTGCAGCATCTGCAAGAATAGTTATAATAGATGTTCTGGGTTGAAAGTATAGGTTTAAGTAGAGTTTGCAATTTCTATAATTCATTTCAGTAAGGAGATAAGTGTATTATTTTCCCACAGCACTAGTGTAGGTTTCTTTTATGCATTTCTTACCTTCCTGCAGCATAAGCATAATGACTCTTTAAGGAACCTAGTGCACATACTGTGCCGACCATTTCAAGTATACGTCCCTGGGTCGACAAGTTAAATGCACCTTATAGTGGGAGAAGTAGTCCTTAGATTGAATAAAATATTCCTAAGAAAGGCCTTGAGCATGATTATTCGACACCTATTGTGAGGCGGTTCATTTTTGGTGCCGCTGCCGGGGATGGTGTCAAGCTAGGAACATTTTTGAGTCATTTTTTTTATTCCTAGTTAGTTTTTAGATTTGTATTCCTAAAAATTGCTTCACAAGAATGAAGAATTCAATTGCATGCATTGAAGAGAAAGGCGATGAGATGAATATGGCAGATTTCTCCTAGTAGTGTCTGCTAATTTGAACGAGGAAGTTGAAGAAGTTGAGTTACCCTTTGAAGACACAAGTCCCTACTTTCCTGCAACATCTTCCTCTAGAGTAGAACCATTTGATATAAGCGGTCTTTGGCCTTTTGTTGAAGTCTTGGCCAGCTTTCTAGATAATTCTGGCCCAAATCCACCTATTGTTAACAATCCTGTAGCTGATTCTCCTTTCCAGCAGCAACCCCATAATCAAATACCCCCAATAATGGCACAACCTACTTTCCTATTTCCTCTCCCGAGCCTTATAAACAATGCTAATCTCAAAAATATACCTACAACTTCTCTTCCAAAGTTTTGTGGTCTTATAACGGAGGATCCTAACACTTTCTTGTTTGAGTTTGACATACTCTGTCGAAGCTTCGACTATAATGCCGATGCCCATAAGCTCAAGTTCTTTCCTACAACACTAAAAGAGTTAGCCTTACGATGGTTCATGGGCTTAGGAGCCAATGCAGCAGGTACTTGGGATGAGATACAGACATTGTTTATGTAGAAATACAAAGATTATTGCAAGGGGAGTGACCCAAAAGGAGATGATATCTTTAAGATTTCTCAAAAGGAGGATGAAACATTGGAGGACTATGTTTCACATTTCTTGTACACAATGCAGAAGAACCTCCAACATGTACTGGCAGAGGATTTCAGAAACTAGTCTTCTTAAGAGGGGTAAATGAAAATTGTCTGGAAGAATTAGACTTGATGGCTGGTGGAGACATATCCCAATCCTCTTGGGATGACCTCAAGAAAATCTGTCTCAACTACTCAAGGTCAACTATGAAGAAAGGTAGAGGATACTGGCCCACAGTCACAAAAGGGATTAGTTCGGGTGTTTCAAAGCTGGAGATATCTAATTTTCTCACAAATTTCAAGCAAGACATCATAAATGATGTAGCTACACGTCTTGACACCATGACTACCGAGAAGAAGAATGCAGAGGATGAATCACAATTGGCTGAGTACTGTCCACACTGCCATAAACAAAAGAAAGATTATGAATGTAAGCTGGTAGCAAACCTGGAAAATCAACATTTGCTAACTGACTACATGAAGATAGATGGAGACAATGATCAAGTGTTCTTCATTTCTCAATGTCGACCATGGGCTTCATGATAAGGTATGCCACAAGATCCTCTACAATTTTCAAATTCTAACAATAATCAATGGTAAAACCAAAGTTATTAGAACACTTCTCAGTATTCTCAACCCTAATGGCCTAACCAAAAAAATAACCAGTGGCCTAACCAAAAAAATAACCAGTGGCCTAACCAGAAAAATAACCAGTGGCCTAATCAGCAAAACAACCAGTGGCCTAATCAGCAGAATCAATGGCAACCACCGCAAGGAAATTGGCAGTAAATTAATCAATGGAGGGGGCCTCCACAGTGGCCTAACCAAAATTCTGGCTGTCCATAATTACCACCTCCAGTGCAACCACCTGCAATAATGCCACCTCTTGAAACAACTAATACTAATCCAAAGCCAACCCAATTTCCTGCTCAACCTCAGCCAAATCTAAATAACATCAGTAACAAACATACACTATTGACACTTAGCAGTGCCCTACTTATTCACTAGAGATAGCTGATATCCATTTGAGGTCCGGTACCACTCTGCCTACACCTGAATATCCTATTATAAAAGAATTTTTAGACACTCCTGCAACACTACTTCCAGAAGCCACACTGCCAAATACCAGCCAGCCAACTGATATACCTAGCAGAACTACTGTCCACACTTCAATAAATCCACCCTTTTCACATAGGCTAAACAAGGAAAAACCTATATCCCAAGAGGAAGAAACATTTGATATTATTGAGCAGCTTAAAAATATGAACATCCAAATCCCTTTGTTCCAAGCTATCAAAGATATACCTCTTTATGGAAAGGCTATTAAGGAAGCATGCCTTAAGAAGCTAGGATGAAAGAAGAAAGACCCTCAAATAGTCCATGTTGTAGGGAAATTAGCGGATATCATGTTAGGAAAGGTGGTAATATCAAAGTATTCAGATCCTAGCAGCCCAGTAGTTGACCTGATAATAAATGGACAGACTATGAATAATGCTTTAGTTGATTTGGGAGCAGCAATAAATGTGATGACTAAAGATACAATGCATAGGCTAAACATAGAAGGCTTAAGAACAACACCCATAGTGTTACAACTTGCTGATAGTTCAACTGTTACTCCAAATGGTCTCATAGAAGATGTGGTAGTTATCTTAGATTCATGGGAGTATCCTGCTGATTTTCTTATCCTATCACCTAAAGTAAACTTTGCTGGCTATCTCGTAATCTTGGGAAGACCCTGGCTAGCCACCACTGATGCAAAAATTAATTGCAGATCAGGCAGTATGAAAATTTCAAATGATCAAGCCATAAGGAAGCTATCCCTATATTCTCTTTCCCAACCCCAGCCAGAATTGGGAGAACCTATTTGGCCAGACTTAGGGGATGAAGAGGAAGAGATGAATTTAGTAGCCCAGCTCATGATATTGCATAGGCAATCTTTTCTAAAGATGCAAGAGGAAGATGATGTGATACAAAGCATTCTTACTAATGAATGTATTGTGGATAAAGACATTTTAGAGAGTTCTATTTTGTAGCTATGTACCTATGAGAACTATGTGTTTCCAGCAACCCCTGAGATAATTGATCAATTACTAACAAGTGAAATAGCTACAAGTCCAGTGCTTGAAGTGTTAATGGTAGAGCTAACAACAATAGTGGAAATTTCCCCTGGTCATAACCTCCATGTAAACAATAAGTTTTCCTAATCATAGTTGGCATTGTTAACCAAGCTCCTTAGTCAACATGAAAAAGCCTTTTCATGGGATTATGGGGATATGGAAGGACTAAACCCTAAAATTTTCACCCATAGAATCTACATTAGTGATGGAAGCTTTCCACTTCATCAACCTCAGAGGAGAATAAATCTCGCACTGAGAGAAATAGTCAAAACTGAGTTGCAGAAGTTGTTAGGTGCTGGATTCATCTATCCAATCTCTGATAGCAAGTGGGTATCACTATTGGTCATTGTACCTAAGAAAGGAGGTAAGTAGCAGATATGTGTGGATTATAGGGAATTAAATAATGCCACAAAGAAGGATCACTTTCCTTTATCTTTTATTGACCAGGTCTTGGATAATTTGGCTGGAAAGAAATACTTCTTCTTTCTGGATGGATACAGTGGTTACAATCAGATAAGCATTGCCTCCGAAGATCAAGAGAAGGCCACATTCACATGCCCTTGGGGCACATATGATTATTTAGTATTACCATTTGGCTTATGCAATGCACCTACTACCTTTTAGAGAGCTATGATCAACATCTTTACTGATATATCACATGATTGCATGGAAATATACATGGACAACTTCACTACATTCAGTGTCACATTTGAGGAATCCCCAAAGAACTTGGAGAAAGTGCTAATCATATGCGAGGAACACAACCTATCTCTCAACAGTGAAAAGTGCTTTATGATGATGCAGAAAGGTGTGGTGTTGGGACATTTTATCTCCGAAGCTGAAATCCAGGTAGACCCTACGAACATAGAGGTAATTCTTAGACTCCCTATTCCCACTAAGCAAAAAGATGTCAGATCTTTCCTAGGTCATGCTGGCTATTATAGGAGGTTTATCTAGAACTTTAGTCAAATAGCTAGTCCTCTGTACACCTTACTTACCAAAGAAGCTAAATTTTCCTGGAAAAAAGAATGTGATGAATCCTTCCTGCAGCTCAAGTCACTTTTGACAACTGCACCAGTAATTAGGGGTCTTGACTGGACTTTGCCATTTCACATACATATAGATGCTTCAAACTATGCGGTAGGTGCTAACCTAGGAAAAAAGTCTAGAAACCTTGAAAATGCAATCTATTATATCAGTAAGAGTCTCCATGGACCAGAGTTAAACTATACAGTGACTTAAAACGAATTGCTAGCAGTAGTTTATTCTTTGAACAAATTCTTCCATTATGTAACTGGTTATCCCATCTTTGTTCATACTGACCGTGTAGCAATTAAGTATCTCATGAACAAACCTGCCATCATAGGTAGGTTAGCAAGATGGCTTCTTCTTTTGAAGGAATTTGATATAACAATCATTGACAAGCCAGGGAAAGCAAACATGGTAGTTGATAATATATCCAGAATTCACCATGCTAAAGAAGATACTACTTTGATAGATGATGCATTTCCAGATGAGCATTTATTTCATATTGCTGTCCAAAATCTATGGTATGCTGATATAGCTAATTACCTAGCAGCTAACAAAATTCCCACACATTTCTCTTATAAGGATAAGAGGCTTCTTGTAGAGAAAAGCTTCCATTTATCTTGGATTGACAATACATTATTTTACACTGGACTTGACAAGTCATGAGGAGATGTGTGAGAGAAGATGAGACATATGACATTCTGCATGCATGTCATAATGAACCATGTGGGGGATACTTTGCAGCCAAAAGGATAGCATTGAATATTTTAACAACTGGCTACTACTAGCCTACACTTCACAAAGATGCAGCTAGTTATACAAGGAAGTGTGACAAATGTCAAAGAATGGGCCGACCAACAAGATCAGATGAAATGCCCTTAAACCCACAGGTGGTGGTAAAACCATTTGATAAATGGGGCATGGACTTTATTGGTCCAATAGACCTTACATCCAATGGAAATTTATACATTCTGGTGTGCACTGATTACCTAACAAAATGGGTCGAAGTAAGAGCAATGAAGCATGCTAGGGATCATAAAGTTGCTGAATTTCTGTATGAAGAAATTTTTACTAGATATGGCATGCCAAGAGAACTTGTTACTGATCAAGGTAGTCAATTCACTTCCAATCTGATAATAGAGCTCATGAAGGAATATAATATCAGACATCAGAAGTCAAGCCCCTATCACCCTCAAGCCAATGGACAAGCAGAAGTTACCAATCGAGAGATAGAAGCAATCTTAATAAAGATAGTTCATTTGCAACGTCGAGATTAGAGCAATAGACTATCAAAAGCCATCTAGGCATATAGAAAAACATGGAAGACCACCACAGGGTTCACTCCGTTTGAATTGTTATATGGTAAAGCAGCAATGCTACCCATTGAATTTGAATACAAGACATTAAGAACATCGCTAGAGTTAAATATTAATCTTCCTGCAGCACAGAGAGAGCACTTGCTGCATCTCAATTCTTTGGATGAAATGCGTAAGTCTGCCCTGTAGCACATGAAAATTGTCCAAAAGAAAAGGAAATAGTTGCATGACTCCCATATTAAGAGTAAGCAGTTCCAGGTTGGAGATTGGGCATTGTTGTATGATTCAAGATTCCAAGAAATACCAGGAAAGCTGCAGACACAATGGCTAGGTCCATATGAAATAAGTCATGTATTTAGAAATGGAGTAGTCCAGTTGACCACAATTGACCCAATACACTTCAAGCTATTAGTCAATGGACATCAATAAAGTTGTATCACTAGCCATAGACGAAAGAAGAATTCCTGCAACAATTCAACCAGCCAGTTTTAAAGGATCAACAAGTAACACTTCCTGCAGTAGAGGGTGCCAACCTTCTTCCTGTAGCTCTTTAATAAGAATTCCTTCAAAGCATGACCATAATAAAAACTTATGTTTACATAAAGTTCAATTCTCCATTCACTTTCTACATTCTTCTTTTTCAACTCATTTCATTCCTTAATCTTCCATCCACCCACCTTCCACGTCATCATTTTTCTATGCTTTCAATAAAGAGATCATGCACTGACGCATGCCGCCACCATCATTCCACTCTCGCCACCTTTTCCTGGCACTTGCAATGATAAATTGACAGGTATGAGCTTTTCAAATTTATTTTCATTTTTAGTGCATAGATTTCATTGGTTATATCGAATACTGCAATAAATGTATCATTGCGACCTTAAGCCAGTTTTGTACCTTCTACCAAGTATGAAAAGTGAGGACACTTGTCAATGTTTCGTAGGGGGTAGGGAAGTGTACCAATTCCTAAATATCATTTCTATTTACTCATTAAGATCCTCAAATCTGTACTTTGGCCTTGTCTTAATTAAAATCCAACTGCTACATCACACAAGTGTCAAGTGTCATGCCTTTATTCCCAAATAAACCCCTAATTGTCAGACTAGATGTGAGCCAGAATTAAAACCATGACATAACTCTCGCATGAATATCTATAATTCATTCTGTTAAAGTACATTATTATTCTTCATACCAAGAATACTAGAAGAATGTGAAAAAGGGTTTGTGATTTTACAAGAGGTAGTCTGAACTTCAAAAGAGAAGAAGGTAATTATCGAGAATAGAGCAGAGGTTGAATTTGATAAGCACAAATGGGAGGCCAATTGCAATGGCATGAACCAGTAGTTCATGGTATTTTACTTTCTAATGTCAAGGTAGTAAGAATATTTAATGCCGGTGGATGGCTGGGATATTTCTTGAAATTGAGAGAGTTTGATGAAGAAGCAGCAATAGAATTTGCAAACACATTTGATGAAGGCCAAGCAATAGTGTGGGGGTTGATAGTCATTGCCACAGAGGAATGAATAGTGGAAGTAACTGGGCTTCCAGTAGCAGGGGAACACTACCCCAATGTGCACGATGCCAGGTCAGCTAGGGCCCAGTTTACCCTACCAGGTGACCCTCCTATGGAGATTACTAAATAGGGGTGCAAAAGAATGTTCATTCCTCTGCCATATTATGAGTTGGCCACACATATTATCAGGTATTTTACCTATGAAGGAAGATTTTCTAATTTACATGTGCATCATTTTAAGTTTCTTAGTTATGTAAGGCATAATATTCCAATGAATGTCCCCAATTTCTTGTTTAATATGCTATGCATTAGTGTTGAGGAAACCCAGAATGGAAATGACAATTCTATTACTCACCATGCCCTAATTAAATTGCTCATAGAGAAATCTCTTAGGGATGTCTCTCCTATGGCATGGGCAAAATTTGTCTGGCATAAAACCCTGCAGCCTCAGATTGCCCCTAATGTGCAAGTTAGCCAAGATAATGCAGTCCCCACTGACCTAGCTGTTGAGAAAGGTACCCAAGGGGTAGAAACCAAAAATCTACAAGAAACTATACCTTTACCCACTCATATGAGCAATGTACCTACTTCTACCTGAACAAAAGGAAAATGAAAGTTAGAGGGAGAAAATTTGGTTCCTGTAGCTGATCCACGAAACCCTATAGTCTTGAGAGGGAAGAAAATGAAGCCAGTTCCTGCAGTGACTATTCCTGCAGCCACTACTCCTGTAGCCACTACTCATGTAGCAGAGACACCAAAGAGGGTTAGTAAGAAAAAGGCTGTAGAGGTTGAGGAAACCCTTGTAAGAAGCCCTAGGATGAGAGGGCAGATTCCTAAAGTACCCACCAAAAGCCAGTCCACTTCCCCCAAACAATTTGAGGAGGAAACTCCTATTCATATTGTTCTGGTTGATTCTCCTAGCCAGTTTGAGATTCCAAAAATTTCTCAAAATCTGGATGAGAATTGTGAAACTAAGCCAAATGTATGTCAAAATGACCCAGGAGCTAGTTATCAGGATATTCTGAACCATGGAGAAGAAACCCCTATAACTCACCAGCTAGCTTGCACAGAAACTGCCCTAGTTCCTATAAGCGAACTTGGTTAATAAATTTCTTAGAGCAGTCATGGAGGGAATAAAGGAGGAAGAATAAC
Organism: Thuja plicata; assembly: GCA_018584345.1. Classification (NCBI taxonomy): domain Eukaryota; kingdom Viridiplantae; phylum Streptophyta; class Pinopsida; order Cupressales; family Cupressaceae; genus Thuja; species Thuja plicata. The sequence goes on along the minus strand of MU224808.1, from coordinate 163,587 downwards.
CAGGATGAAAGTAGTGGTCTGATTACTCTACAAATACTTCTCTTCTATTTATATAATAATCATGTGTTGACAACCACTCTATGGGGAGAAGAGAAAAATAAATTGCACAAAGTAATAGCAGAACAAGGAAAGGAAATTGCAGAATTAAAAGATCAATTGGAAAGACAGAAACAAAGGATGGAACATACCCTTAAGTTGACTGACCAAATAATTACTTGTAGACCACCACCTAGGATCTATACCATCTATCTAAAATAACAATTCCTCTTATTCCAGTTGATGATGACCCTCAAGGATGTAAACGCAGAGTTGAAATTAGCCCAGGAATTTTATGGTTTATACCAGACCCTTCCATCGTGACAACAAAACTTACTATGTGAGTTGTATGTGCATAATTTCATCATCCCTACAGAGACTGAATGGAACCCCCTACTTTACATAGGGGATATACACCTAAGGGCCCTAATGTCTTGGATGCACAATGAGGCCAACTATGATAGACAACTGGAGAATTATAGAGAAATGGAGAAATCAGAACCCCTGCCATTAAGAGGAGAAAGTAGTCAACCAGAAGAATTCCTGAGGGATTGGTTCAAAATGACATATGGGAATGTTAAAAAGGAAATAAGAGATAAAATTTTCAAGCTCAGAATAGATGTGTATGAAGAATATGACAACATGTCTTATTTTTTCTTCCAAAGAGCCTTAACCGGTGCCAGAAGTAGGTGGAGCAGATTATTAGAGGCATTCAAAAGGTCAGAGCCACACAACCCCATTAACCTTGAAGCAACCATACACCAAGCACTAAAATACATGGGGCTGGGTAGGCAAATTAGGCAGGAGCTCTAGTGTCTGCTCACAATGAAGCCACCCATGGTCCTTTGGCCCCTATATGACATCAAAACTGCTAGGCTTGACAGGTTGCAGGAGGATCACAGAAGGGAAGTTTGGGAAAGAACAAGAGGATTCTACTACTCCTTCAAGAGCCAGAGGTGAGGAAGAACTGAAGTTGGTGACTTTAGGTCAATTGCCAGAAGATGCAATGCTTG
>MU224808.1:134357-162488 GCA_018584345.1 Thuja plicata | reverse complement strand
CTTTATTTTGTATAATTTTAAATACTCTATTCTAATTTCTGTCAAGACATTTGTGAACCTAGCCAGTTAAAACTTGTGATAAAGTCCAGTTAGAACTGATAAACCATGGGTAGATATTTGTGACATAATTTGCCAATATTATACATATAGTGCAGTATTTCATACAACCATCATAATATATGTTCTAATATCTGGATTTAATTTGATTAAGCTTGTTGCATGAATATTTTTGCATCACAACTAACTTGTCAGGGAAGGAAGCGGCTGGAGAGTGGTCGACAATATTCAAGGAAGATTGTTGAGGACCAGCTATGTCAGAGTGATCATCACAGCACTAGGAGACATGAATACTACAATGGAGGAGCCACTATTCTAGGATGCGGGGATGTAGTGCTACTATATTCCCTCTGCACTTTATTATGTTGAACTGGTCATCCAAACTTTATTACCCACACCTTGGGCTATTGTGTTTCCATCTTCTTCTTCGACATGTTTTCAGAAAGATAGTTTCTTTTCTATTTTGTAATAAGTGTTCGATCCTCTATTTATAGGGATTGGACTGATGGTTTGTAGTTAGGAGAGTTGGAGAGAAAGAGAAAGTTTTTGGAAGAAAACTGTTATATCTTACAGCAAGTTATTTTATGTTTCATATATTGTTCTTATGTAATGTGTTTTTGAAATACAATGAAGTGATTCTTGGTTTATGTTCTATGTTAGTAGATTAGCAGAAACCAACCGAGGGGGCCCACTTGGGAGGTGGAATAGATTAGAGTAGAGTAGATTTATTTCCAACATTTCTAGTATTTCTAGTATTTCAGATAGAAGTTACAGTTTCTTCCTGCAGCATTGTACTTTGTGAATGTTCCTGCAACATCTGCAAGAATAGTTATAATTGATGTTCTGGGTTGAAAGTATAGGTTTAAGTAGAGTTTTCAATTTCTAGCATTCATTTCAGTAAGGAGATAAGTGTATTATTTTCCCACAGCACTAGTGTAGGTTTCTTTTATGCATTTCTTACCTTCCCGCAACATAAGCATAATGACTCTTTAAGGAACCTAGTGCACATACTGTGCCGACCATTTCAAGTATACGTCGCTAGGTTGACAAGTTAAATGCACCTCATAGTGGGAGAAGTAGTCCTTAGATTGAATAAACTATTTCTAAGAAAGGCCTTGAGCATGATTATTCCACACCTATTGTGAGGCGGTTCACTACCCCATCTAACGGTGTTGTAATCTAGCTAGATAAAACTATTGTAAAAATTATAGGTGAGCTGAAGAACATCTGGATTCAGCTCATCCAAGACCCTAGGATAGAAAGCATAATTAACATCCAATTGGTGGACATCCTAGAGACTTATGGGATGTTGCGAAGTTGCAATTGGTCCAAGTCCCTTAACAGATATTTCTTGACCGACTTCTCCCACTTGTGGCTCCCTTGGGAGGGAGAGTCTAATCAGATCTGGGTGGAAAGTGAACCCAGGATGAAACAATCCCTCATAGAAGCTGGGAGGGTAAATGAAGTCCTCTTCTCTGAGACCTCCCCTAGGGTGTACCACCCCCTAGAAATATTGACATTTGATTTCACCCATGGGGAAGATCCCATAATTTCCCAAAGAACCCAGGACCTGGACAAAAAGTTAAGGGGTGAGGTTGACTCACAAGGGAGCACAACAACCCCTGCTACATGCTTGTTTGACACCTAGTGTAGGGTACATTATCATAAACCTTCAAAATTAGAGTGTGAGCCTTGCCTCTCTACTGCTACCCGACACATCAATACCCTCCGGGAAAAGAAACACAAAGAAAGCATGCCTGGTCCCAGTAAGTCCCTTAGCAGCACCCCTATGGTGCCACTGGTTTGGGTATCTCAATCACAGATCTCTCCAAAGGAAAACCTCACCCATGTGCCATCAGAGCTAGAGGAAACTCCTCCCAACCTCCCCAAAAATAATCCAAAGACCACTTCATCTCCCCAGCCCCAGATAACGAACAATGACTTGCAGACCTTAAAGTTTGACGGGTCCCGGTCTAAGCAAGGTTGTGGAGCTGGAGTGGAATTGATCAACCCATGGGGAAAATCCTTCCTCACATCTTACAAGATGTAGTTCAACTGCATGAACAATGTTACAGAGTATGAGGCCTTGGTCCTTGGACTCCTTTTTGCACTAAGGAAAGGAATCACCTGCCTCCGGGACCTGGGTGATTCAAAGTTGATCATTAAGCAGGTCTAGAGCCAATACACTTGTCATGATAAAAGGCTAGCCACATACCACAACCGGGCATGGAGCCTCATCAAGGATTTTGATCCCTTTGGCATTGAACTTATTCCCTAAAAAAGAAACTACATTTCAGATGCCCTTGTTGTTTCTGCCAGCACACTCGAGCCTATGACTGGCTCCCGAATCTGGAACTTTTCCATTGAGATGATCCCCACCTCGTCCATTCTAGACAATGTCACCCATTTTTAGGTTTTTGAAGATGACCAACATATTATGGCCTTCATGGCCAACATTGGCATTTTTGAAGACCAGATAGTAGAAGAAAGAGATCAGGATGATACTAGATAGGGTGATGAAGATGATGGGATCATGGACCTACTAACCAAAACCAACCCTAAGGGGATGGTTGCACTTGAATGAATCTTTGACTCGGACCCTCAGGGCTAGGAAAAGGTATCATCCTCCTCTAAGGGAGGAAAACTTTGAGAGAGTCAACATTGTCCAGCCCGGTGAAGAGAAAATGATACACATTGACACCTCCTGCTCCCTAGAGGAGAAGGAGAAGATTCTCGTGGCTCTCTGAGAATACATTGATGTAATTGCATGGGGGTATGAAGATATAAAAACTTATGATACCTCTATCATGACTCATACTATCTCACTTAAACTAGATGCTAAGCCCTTCTGACAAAAGCAAAGATCGGTCAACCCACTGATCGAGCCTCTAATTCATCAGGAGGTTTAGAAATGACTATCAGCCCGAATCATCTTTCCAATCTAGCATACTATGTGGGTTTCCAACCTCGTCCCTATGAGGAAGAAAAGTGGTGAGATCTACCTTTTTGTAGATTTTTGTAATTTAAACAAGGCCTCCAAGAAAGATAATCACCCTCTTCCCTCATTGGATGAGGTATTGAAAATCATGAATGGATCACAAATGATGTCTTTTTTGGATGGGTACTCTAGATATAACCAAGTTATGGTTAAGTATGAAGATAGAGACAAAATGATATTTACCACCAAGTGGGCAAGATTTGCATACTGGAGAATGCCCTTTGGACTGATCAATGCAGGGGCCACATTTTAGAAGGCTATGGATGTTGCGTTTGAAGGCCTAGTGAACCGATGCATAATCATCTGCATGCATGATTTGACCATCTTTTCCCAGGATAGGCGTGATCAATCTTCCCATCTTGCCTAAATTTATGAAAGATGTCACCAGTTTGGAATATCCCTCAACCATAAGAAATGTATATTCGGGGTCACTAAAGGGAAGCTTCTTGGGCATATTGTCTTCGAGAAGGGTATATCCATTGACCCTGAGAGAGTTGAGGTGCTGCTAAACTTATAGATGCCCTACAGCAAGAAGGAAATGAGATATTTCTTTAGGAAGATCAATTTCGTCTGGCGGTTCATCACTGGATTCACCAAGATAGTAAAGCCACTCAATGACATGATGAAGAAAGACACTAAGATTGAGTGGAGTCCTGAGGCAAAATGAGTGTTCATCCAGATTAAGCAAACAATCATGGAGGCACTAGTCTTGGCTAGTCTGGACTATTCCCTCCTTTTTTATATATACTCCTTTGCCTCGCCGCATTCTGCCGGGACAGTAGTGACCCAAAAAGTTGAAGGGGAAGAATGACCAATAGCTTTCATGAGATCCCCCTTTAAAATTTTTGAAGTCCGGTATTCACCTTTGGAAAAGCAGGCCTTTTCTCTTGTCCATATCGTGAAGCAATTCTGGCACTATATTATCTGGAGCAAGGTACACGCTGTCATCTTGGATGAGGCTGTTAAGTCTCTACTGTTGCAGAGAAAATTGGGTGAAAGATAGGGGAAATGGATGGCCATCCTTTAAGAATATGACCTAGAAATGCAACCCATGAAGATAGTCCGAGGCTAGGGACTATGTAGAGTGATGGCAGAAGAGACCTCCCGCATTGAATGCTAGACATACACAGTGGAGTCTATTACTCAAGACCCGTGGTATACTGACCTAGTATACTTATTACTAAACAATAGGTGCCTGGAGGGGCTACCCCCAAAAAAATTTCATGCCTTGCGGCTGAAAAGTGCACACTTAATGATAAAAAATGGAACGCTTTTCCACATAAATTATGAAGGGGTATACCTCTAGTGCATAGAAAGGGACCAGGCTGTAAAAATGATCGATGAATTTCACGGGAAGTTTGGAACTGAGCATGGCTTAGCTGATGCCACTTCCCATCAGATCCTCTAGGATGGATACTATTGGCCCTATATCTTCAAAGATGTCTACTCTCACGCTAGGAGATGCCACACTTGCCAAATCATGGCACATCTCAAGCAAAACCCAGCCATGCCTCTGCAGCTAGTCTTTGAAGCTAGACCTTTTACCCAATGGGCATTTGAGTTTATCAGGGAGGTCAACCCCAGCTTGTTTTCCAACCACCGATACATTCTAACTACTACCGATTACTGCATCTAGTGGTCTAAAGCAATCCATTGTAAAAACAACATGACATACATAGTTATAAAATTTATGGAAGAGAACTTCGTCATGAGATTTGGAATGCCCTTTGCTATAGTATGTGAAAATGGTCTGGCATTTTCTTTAGTATGTGAAAATGGTCCAGCATTTTCTTTGGCACAATTACTTGAATGGACCTACAATAGGAAGATCACTCTGAAGTTTTCCAGCAACTATTACCCCCAGGGGAATGGTGTTGTTGAATCAACCAATGAAAATCTACTTGAAGTGATCAAACATCTGTTAGAACAAAATCCCTGGAACTGGCATCAAAAGCTGAGATTCTCTCTCTGGGTGGATCGTATCCAAATTAAGACAGCCCTGGGGACATCCCCATTTCATCTGGTTTATGGCCAGAATCCAATATTCCCCATTAACTTACAGATCCCAGTTTTACAGTTCATGCAGGAATTTAGCAACTGGGACAATACCGTGGAGGTTTGGCTCCTAAATCTGGTGCAGATGGAAGAAAAAAGAGACACAACCCTTGAACATTTCACATGTCACCAAGTAGTAGTAAAATGATGGTTTAACAGAAGAGCCCAATACAAGGCCTTTCAGATTTTAGACTTGGTCCTCTTGTGGGACAAGGCCCGAGAAAAGAAGGGAAAGCACACTAAATTTAAGTAGCTCTGGCTTGGACCGTATTTGATATCTAAGATCTGTGGGGAAAAAAATTATCACCTCAATAGCATGACCAGAGAAGCCATCCCATTTCCTATCAATGGACAGTTCCTCAAGCACTATTTTGAGTGAGTTATGCGATAAGTTTGTGCAGAATTGTATTCAATGTAAAGTCCTCGCTTGTAAATCTCTCGTGGTGCTCCATTTGGGGTACCTTGTCCTTGCAAATAGTCTTTTGGCCATCTTCTGGGACTTCTTCCTTTTCTATTTTTTTCCATTTTATTTTATTTTTTTTTGTTTTCCCTGGGTTCCCAGCATTTTTCCCTCTCTTTTGTAGACTGGTATGCTTCGCATAACATCTAGTCTCTGGAACAATACCTTTTGCATTTTGATGAATTTGGAATCTATGGTTAGAATGGTGGAATTGGTCTGCACTCTAGAGTTATTTTTAAAGTATGGTAAAAGGTTATGGGTAATCTTCATCTGATTCACTCTCAACAGTCTAGAAATTAGTTAAATTAAAGCCAAAAGAACAAGTAATCGGACACACTAAGGGCAGATCGACTGCACTGGTTTGTTGACCAAGTTTGAAAATCATCAAAATATCCTGGGTTTGGAATTTTCTCTCTTGTTTTGAAATTTAAAGTGGATGGAAAGGTGAAAGAAGTACCACCATTAAAATTATCTAAGCTTAAGGTTAATGGTGAAAGAAGTACCGCCTTCCCACCTAGAAAAGAAAAGGAAAAGAACAAATTGAAGAATGGAGAAATTATGATATCCGAGGGAAACACGCAAGATATGAAGATTTTGGTTTGACTTACTTAGTGCCTCTTCTCTACTTCTCCTGGAGGTCATCAGCTTGGTTTTCTTTCAAATCACAGACTTCACAACTGATGAAATACCAAGGATTGAATCATCGATGGACTGGATTTTCTCAGACACCTTGCGCTTTGCAAGCATGATGCTCCATGTAAAGATTTATTCTGGTCTTGCTAACCAGAGACTCTAAGGTTCTTGAATGCATGAAGGCATCCATCCTAGATATTCACCATTTTTTATGCCCTGCATACCTATCCATACATTTTGTAGGAAAAATGTTGGGTCCCCCTTTTCTTCTTTTTCTCTTGCCTTGTTTTCTTTGTTTTTCTTTGTTTTCCCTCCGAGATTTTCTTCCCTGAGGGTGTCTTTCTTTTTCTGGTGTCTTCTCGTGTCTCTAGGACCTGGTCCCAAAGTTTGTTTGTCTCTTCTAGAGCTAGATTTTGGACAATGGAATTGTCTCCCATTATGTCTTCTTTCATGAAAAGATATGGTTGCATGAAATCCCTGGGCCCAAAGTCCAGAAGTTTGCAAGTTCCAGGATTTGTGAAAGGAATGCAACGCAACACATTTTTACCCTAAGGGTATAAATAGAAGTTACCTGTTATTTTCACATTTACCACGATCAAACACTTAGAGCATTCAAAGTGATTAAGGGAAATTAAAGTGATTAAACAAGATTTTGCTCTTGGTGTTTAGTGGAAGTTTACCAGTGGTTTATAGTGCATGCTCGTGATGGTTTTGAAGGTTAGCTTGTTGAAAAAAATTTCAAATTTTTTCCTTCCCACATTTCTCATGTTCTAGGTAAGCCTTTGACTTTCGCTCTCTGGTTTCTATTTCTCCAGTTCTTGTTTTCTTTTTGGGTTTTTTTTTTCCTTTTTGTTTCTTGTTTGTTTCTGGTTCCGTTTGTGGTTTTCGTCTCTGGCTTTATTTTTGGTCGCCTCCCATTGGTGGGTTGGCACTGGCAGAGGGTTGTCCACCCTATGTGCAGTTGTAATTTAGGTTGGTCTCTTGTGCGCTGAGCATTTTGTAGTTCTTTTGTATATTATGTAAATGTGTGTAAATTATGTATATATGTTTCATCCCTCGACCCTCTATATTTTACTGTATTTTTGGTGTATATCCTTAAAGTATCATGTTGAGCTCACCACACCCTTGTCCATGTTTTCTTGAATTCATGAGCTTACCCACAGGATAGAATACCACCTGGTTCAGACTCATCTCCTTACTGGTTTGAACCATGGCAGTTTTCTCTCCTCTGTTAAGGTAGTCTTAATGGTGAATTAATTTCTCATGCGTGAATTTAAGTCTAGCCAAGTGGCATCTGCCTCCACGCTCATTCAGATAGTTGTCAACATAAATACCATTACTCCCATTACTGCATGACCATGTGATATCCACGTCAGCCTAGTATGGCTCATCTTCTGACCATGTCACCCAGTGGTTAGTTTTCTGGACTCCGGGTCCTATGTCCTCATTCGGCCCCTATCCCACTTTCATCATATGTGCTGGAATCCTTGGGGGCCCGGATAGTGGTCAAATCCCTATGTCTTCATTATATACATATCTTTTTTAGTATTTGACATAAACTAAATTTTTCAGGTGAAGACGTGATGCGATAGTAAGATCTCTGGATCCTGGAGTAATTTTTTGTCTTGTATAAATTATAATGGTCGTCTTGCTTTGCAGGTTGCCAGCCTCAAACTCATTAATCATGTTAGAGGCATCCATATCTTCTCCATCTGGGAGTCCAGATCTCCCCACCGTGATGGTCACCAGGGCATCCATCAGGACTAAGATCGAGAGGGCCCTAGAAAAGCTCCCACTAATCATGAAGTACTTGAAGGGAGACACTATGATGGGATCAAAGATTGATTCCAAGATTTAGTTGATTACCGACACCAATGTCAGAATGTGGGCAGAAATGTAGGCCCTAATAAAAATGATGTATATCCAATGAATGACCAGAGACCCATTGGCCATCAATATAAAAAATTCCTAGATTCTCAAAGATTCTTGCTTCCCCTGATCTATGCAATCCCTAGAACTTATTCTTACTCTAGCCGCACACTATAATTCATCTATCCAAGCCATCATGCTCGCTGCCTCGATCCCAACTAGATATCCAACCCCCATGGTGTCTTTGGATGCCACAAATTTTTAGGTAGGTCTGGGGATTCCCCAATTTGATGGAGCAGCCATCATCACCCCATCCTTGACCTTGGGATAATTTCTAGAACTAGAACACATGGCCCGAAAATATCTGAATGACAATTGGCTAAAGGTGCTAATGAGGGACTTCAAGAAGATGAAGTTAGAAATCCCCCAGACTGAATTTAAAGAAAGTATACAAATGGGGATTATTGCACTATGCAAGGTCTTCGAACAACCCCATGCCCGGGAAATCTCGGCATAGATGTACTACTTCTTGCTAGGCATCTCCTCTAGCAAACAATATTTTGATTGGGCCACTATCATCTCAAATCATGTGGACTCCTAGTTCCACCAGGTCACGTAGACCTCTAAATTTTATATGACATCCTATGTTCTCTGGGCTCTGGCACAAAAAAACCCCATCACAAATGGGTTACTCATAGTAGGTGTACTCGGGGTTGGCCCGTGCCAGAATGCTACTTAGGATTATTCCCCACAACTCCAATGGGAGGATAGTTTCCTTAGCTTCTGCCAACTAAATGATTCCTTCATTTACTACAACCTCCTCACACCTACCTGAGATGCTAAATACTGCCTCTCTAAGGAGGAAATGGATTTGGTCAAAAGTTATGGCCACTACTACATTCAGTTTCAGCAACACACCTATATTCAGGTGACCAGATTCTCCAGGAAACCCTATTTGTTACCTAAGCATTGCGGGAACAAAATAATCCTTTTGGAATACTGCCGACATATTTTGCATCTGCATTCCCTCTTCATGGTGAAGAAGGCAACAAATGTTCCATTCCTAATCACTTGTGGGAACTATTCTTGTAGTGTGGCCTTGGCTAAGGAGGTGGACATCAAGCTTAAAAGTTTGGGCTTAACAAAATTCTATTTGGCGCGAAAGAAATTTGATCTGCTAGGAAAAATAGCAATGACACTTCCTCGGGTATCAGAGCCCCATGCATTTCACATGGAGGATTTTTGTGAATATTTCTAGGATGACTTGGAATTCTAGAGATAACATTTCATCCAGATGACAATGGGGATGATGGAGAGGCTAAAGATTCGAAAGTTCCCGGATAACTTCTCGGACACCAGGTCCACTATGGACCCACAATATAAGAAAAGGGAGTAGACAAAATGACACTCCCTCTAGTAGAATGGAATGCCTAGGAAGGTCCAAAAATTGAGGATCTTACCCATGATGTGGTCGAACACAACCATGCATATTTCAAGAAGGCATGCCCAAGAAGAACACGTAAAGTTGGCCCGTTTGTGCGGGGCTCAACTTCTGGGGCCAAAACCTCCTTGCAAGGGGAGGATAGAAGAAAAAGGATAATGGGGACCCCATTGAAAACCCCATTTGTGACCCCCACAATGGAGCAAATGCAAGAGACACTAGCAGCCACCCAATAGATGAAATAAAAATTGATTACCCGACTAGCCACCCTGGTACGTATGACCGGACCCGTCCATCCTCCCTCTTCCCCTTCATTGGTAGCATTGATGGTTTCAGAAATAAGGACCGGAGTGGAGGAGTGGGTAGCTATGATAGATGTAGAGCCCCCTTTGATAATCAAGAGAAAGAAAAAGAAGACTAACCCTCAACCAAAGGTGGAACCAGAACTTGGTATACCAAGCATCCAAGAAATACAAATTGTTTCTTCTAACTCCCCAAAGTCAGACACAAGACCCGAAGATATCCTGAAGACCTCCCCTCCACATGGATTTGATGATGTATTTGGGACTGATGAATTTTGGAATCTGTAGGGAGATATCATGAAGTTGGCAGAAGAGATTGCCACACAGGAAGAAGAAGTCTTGGAACAAGAAGCTGCTCAAGAGCAGGAAGCCCGGGTAGAAGAAGAAAAAGAACAAGAACATGTAGACATCTCTGACTTCCTAGAGATACAGATTATAGGGACCATGGAGAGCAGGAAAACAAAAGATGAGAAAATGACATTGGTTGGGAAATCGGACCCACGGGATCAACCGTAACCACAACTACTATGCTCCAAACGCTGCCTCTAACGGTAACATTTGGTGAGGTAATCACAGCGGCCCAAATGTTGAATCTTTTCCCACTACCTCCACCACCTCCAAAAAATGTACCAACAGGAGAAAATATTCCTGCAGAAGAGGCAAACAAAGAACAACAGCAAGGTGGGGAATAGAACCCTAGAGAAACAAGCATTGATCCAAACAATGCTAAGGGTGTAGACACCAGGGAAAATGATACAAGTAATACTGAGGTAGATATTGCTGGTGAATTGGAGAATGCAGGAAAGGAGTCAGAGATGGCTTAGAATACTTGGGAGACACAATAAAACCCTAGAGGGGAACTATAGGAACAAATTCTAGCTGCAAGGCCACCCCTACCACCACAATGGTTGGTGGAGTCCCAAAAGAGGAAGGCCCTAGTAAAACCCAAGGTCCATCTCTCCCTGGTGGAGATGATGGAACAGGTGTAGAATCCTCCGAAGGCCAAGAAAGCCCAGACAGTCCATACTCTTTGGACTAGGCCAGGTGGAGATACAGTTGCAGTGATCACAACACCTTCCTTAGATGCAGATGAAACAACAACAAAGGCTGATGAATACACCATCATCGAAATATCTCTGGGGAAGAGAGGGAAACAGGGTGAGCTAGACTCGTTAAAAGAAGTGGCCAAGGCAGTAGGAGTCTGTTATGAAAATGAGGCCCAAAAATTTAGGGCAAAAAAAGGAAAAGAATGCAAAATTCATGGGGCTATTGATAGAGCTTGCACAGCCCATTACTGCCATTTCCCCAAAAGTCTCCACATCCGGGGCACCACTCCCTCAGGGTGACATAGATTCACTACGAGCTATGAAGAAAAAGGCCTAGGCAGTTGATGAATGGGTTACCAAATAGGTGGGAAATGTCTAACATTTCTTAGTATCCACACTCCTGGACTTATATGCGGCCAACAATACCCTACACTAGGCCGAAACTACTATCTCCATCTGGGAGGGAGACATTGAAAATTATGAAGCATGGAAAGATGAGTTGGTAGAGCTCATTGGTATCGGAGAAGAAGTTGTCTTTGAGGCTAGAATTTTGGGAGAGGAGTCTTTTGAATTTGTCCAGACCCAACACTCCAGACTTGACCTCACATTGGAGGTAATCAAGCAACTGGTAGGGGCCCTGTGTGAAAAATTTCAAGAGGTTCAATATTCTTTTAATTTATACAAGTCATTCATTTTGAAGGTCTCCAAAGTTGATCTTTTTAGTATTGAAACATGTAATCCAGAGGAATACGTCGTGGGAAAATTTGATGAGCTAATGGAATCTTAGTATAGATCCCTGGAGGGAATAGATGGAGCAAAAATGACATGAATAACTCACATGGTGCTCCAAGGTCATGATGTGGCAAAGATGGCCGTAGAATTTAAAGAAAATGTTCTGGATCTGGGTGAGCAGGTGGAGGTGGCCAAGTACCACCGGGCTAGCCTCAAGGATTTTAAAAAGGATGGAATCAACCGACACTTAGAAAACTTCAAAGATACTAAGGAAAAATAAAATTCTCTAGGTTCCGGAGATGATCACCAGAAGACGTATTTTGTATTTATTCATTCTTTGGGAGCGCAAGCTTCTAGATCCCACAATTTTGTATTATTTCAGTGATTCACGTCCAGGTTCCCTAGAGCCGACCGATCACCATCAGGTAGTTAATAAATGTGTTAGAAAGTAGGTAACCACAACAAGGCACGTCGGCTCAGAGGATGATTTTGACAGATGATCTTCCCAAGGTGCTGCTCCAACATAACACTTGGCGCATTGGAGATAATGAGCCATTTTTACATTGATGAGGCACGTAGCCTCGATCCCTGGGGGATCAGATTTATTCTTTTCTCTCTCCAACTCTCTTTTTGAGGCCGATTCCTCCTCTCCTCCTTTCTTGTCTTATTCTTCTGACATGTCAGACCTTTTCTGTCTCAAGGTCTTTGTAGCATGGTGCAGGTAGTACTGGCCACCATAAATTGTATTATATTGTTTAGGTGTAAAGTAAGTTAGGTTAATGTTAGGGAAAACTTGTGTATAAATAATAAGTCTGACCTCATTCCAAGGGTCAGCGAAGTTGATTATTTTACAGTCCATAGCTATAGCATTTTGAGTTTTTTTAGTTCTTAGTTGCATAGCTTAATGCTGCTTAGTTGTTAGAAGCTCTTAGTAGTTTGATGCTCCTTTGGAGCTGCCATTATTGTACGCACCAGTGCTGGCTTGAAACATATTAATGAAGAAGGAATGATCCTCTCAATGATGTTGTTAGCATTCTGATATCTGGATTAACATTTTTTTTGTGCTGCATGTTCCTTATGTCCCTTTCTCTAATGTTTTAAGTAGATTAACAACCTTCTTTTCCCTCACTATTGGATAAGTATGAACTGCTGGTTCTATGTTTATTTAGTATTTAGTGTAGCATGTTAGAGCATGGTTGATGTTTTGAATGTCTGGCATAAACTATAAGTAAATGGAATATTTCTAACCCTGATGTATCTTTTGAAGTTTATTTTGGTAAAGTTGATGAGTGCTTGTAGGAAACCTGGCCTGATTAAATCCCCAGAGAAGATGAGACAAGATAACTAGCTATCCCCCTGAACAAAATAGTCACACTCCTAACTGAGCCCCCACACTATCAAGACCTGACTCTTAGGTGCTTGAAGGACCGAAGAATCTCATTTCTCCAGACTACCTTTACAGGAGAATTTGGCCAGTACCCTGGTACCTGTTGACAACTTACATCTATTGGCGGATCCAGTCACAAAGTCCCATCAACATATCTCTTTGATGAATGCTTGAATGCTTGATGATGGATAGATGCTTGCTTTAAATATTTATCCTTAGCTTGCTTGAACTTCACTTGATAATTCTTTTCAATTGTACAATGATTCTTAGGCTTGGATAGAGGACTTAGAAGAGCTTCTTGCTTGATTGCTTGAGGTTAGAGAGTCTTAGAGAAAATGAGAGGAGAAAGCTTCCTTTTATATGAAATTAGGGCACAATCTTCTAAGGAGGCTGACATAGGATAATTTAATTCCCATTAAAGCCTTTACCCCTGGGAGAGGACCTATATTAAATATCATTTAGGAATCATCACTTTGGAACCCAAAATAGCCGACCTGGAAGTGGGAATTAACTTTTTCCAAGACCAACATCCAAAAATAGAGACCCTAAAATCTGGACCATGGGTCAAGGTCAAGGTCAACCTTGACCTAGGTCAAGGGTGAGGTTAACCCTGACCTAGGTTAGGGTCGAGGTTGACATAGACCTAAAAGGTTGACCCTAATCCTGAGGTCAAAGATCTCAAATCTGCAGTCCAAAATGCCAAAAACTGGCTAGAGAGAGGTGGAGAATTGGGGCAAAATAGGGGGAAAGCTAGGTCTAAATCAGGAACCCATTCAAGGCACTTGACATGATCCCAAACCACTTACTCAAAAGGCTAAACCAATCTACCATGGAAGTTCTTCCATTTTCTGACTATACAATATTATTAACCGAAAGGAGACGATCAATTCAAAAAGGAATTAAATGGTTATGGATAAAGAGGGGAAGGGGGTCTAATTTCTTAATTATAAAGTAAAACAATAGATATGAAAGACTAGGATGAAATGAAACACTTATCTTGAAATGTAGCAGATTTGGAAATTGTTGTTTTCTGGTGTCTGTACTGGGATTCTGGAAATTTTGCTACCTGCCCTGGCCTGAAAACACAAAGATGGAGAAAACCCAGAAATCATTTTATTTTTTGAGCAAGGTCGACCTTACCCAAATACAGGGGCACAATTATACCCCTTTATGTCAACCTTGACCTGCACTGCTCTGACAAAATTTTTGTTTGCGGATCCCAAAATTTTACCGAAAAGGGTATCCAAATCTGCTCTGTAATTTTCTATTCCGTACCTGTACCTACAAGAATAATGTTTTTTTTTAGGGGAGGGGTTTTCCTTAGTCAAAACCCAATTTAGGAATTAACCTTGAAATAAAAAATTAAATGAAGAATGCTAACAAGTAGTAGAAGTAGATCTAACAATGAAGCTATGATATTCAATAGATATGCAATTGTATTTCAAATGTAAACAAGTATGTTATTATGAAAGCTTAAAATCAACATTAAAAACCATAAATGTAAATCAAAACCTCCATGACTATATGTTTGGAATCCACCTTAAAGGAAGAATGAATGAATCTCGAGGATGCACAAAGGATCTTGAAGGAAGATCACACCACCATGATGGATAGATCTAGGGTTTGAATGATGAATCTTGAATACTTGAACCAAATCCCTTCAAAGGCTTGAATGCTTGAATCCTTGATCTTCAATGGAGAACTTGAATGCTTGAGAAAAAGACTTGAAAATGTTGATTGAACACTTGGAATCTTGAAAGCATGTAGAACAATAGATGCCTGAAAGTAGATGATCGCTTCGAGATATTATGCGTAGATGATCGAAAATGAAAGGAGATGACTTCCTTATATACTAGTCTAGGGCACAAAATTCTAGAGAGGCTGACATATGAGAATTAAATTCCAATTAGGCCTATACTCCTAGAAGTGGACCTATATTAAATATCTTTTTAAGAGTCACCACTTTGAAGCCCAAAATAGCCAACCTGGAAGCAGGAAAAATAAACTTTTGAGTTCCCCTGCATCTGACACACTTTCCAATGAAAAAGGGGGACCTGGGTCAAGGTCGATGTTGACCCTGACCTAGGTCAGGGTCGAGGTTGACCTTGACCTAGGTCAAGGTTGAGGTCGACCTTGACCCAGGGGGTTGAGACCCCTGGAAAATATGCAAGGTGGGGAAAACAATGCCTATAGAGGCCCAATCAGGGTCCTAAACATGCACAGAAGACTAAAAAGGGGCATAAATTAGAGGACAACATGATAATGGCCCAAAATACCCCCTAAGGAGGGCCAAATAGTCTTAACATGGAAGTGCTTCCATTTTAAGATGATACAAACACCCACTTTTTTCCAATCACATTCTTGTTCATTGGTTTAGGTACCAATTCCCAAGTCTAATTCTTTTTCTATATGATTCAAATCCTTATTCATTGATTTTATCCATATTCTTCTCTAGTTTCTAAATTTTTTTTTGGTTCTACTATAGATAAAAAACAATAGTTTTCTTGTTCACTTACCTTGGCAAGTGTTCTCCCTTTCTAAACTCCTTTTTCTTTGTCTCGATTGATTTGATCTTTTGAATAATTCATCTCCACATACTTTTTAGGTGTCTTAGGTGCTTGTTCAAGTTCTTTCTCTTCTTCACTTGATTCTTATTTTTCTTCTTTTATAACAATGGGAACATCTTTGAATTCAATCTTTGATTCTCAAGCAACTTGATCCCATTCTCACTTGGACATTTGTGCTTTCCATAATCATCTTCAATCTCTTCTTGTAAAACTATTTAGCATTTCTCCTTGTGGAATATCCAAAAATTATTCGTTTATCAGATCTTGCATCAAACTTTCCCAAATATTCATTTGTTCTGATGTAGTGCTTTCTTCCAAATTTTTTGATAGATTTGACAGTAGGTGTCTTTTTCGAACTATAGCTCATTAGGTGTCTTTGCGTGATTCAATCTTACTGTACCATGTTAAGAAGATGGAAACAAGTATTCACAAATTTCTCCAATACACATTAGGTGGATTAGCATCTTTCAACATAGTCTATTCATTTTAACAATTGTCCTATTCTCCATTTAAATAACTCCATTTTGATGTAGAGTCATAGGTGTAGACAACTGTCTCCTAATACCATGCTCTTCATAAAATCTATCAAATTCATTTGATGTAGAATCACCATCTCTATCAAACCTTAAACATTTGATCTTTTCTTCTACTTCATTTTCAACCAAATTTTTGAACACCTTAAATCTATTTAGGGCTTATAATTTTTCTTTTAAGAAAGTAACTCATGTCATTCTAGAATAATCATAAATAAGAAAAATAAAAAACGTTTTTTGTTAAGTCCTCTTATCATTGTGGGTCCGCATTAGTTTGTATGAATTAGCTCCAATTTTTTTTTTGTGGTAGAATACTCCCCGTTCTTGAATTTTTTCCTTGTCTGCTTTCCCAACTAACATTCCTTGCACATCGCATTTGTAGGTTTGCTAATCTTTGTCAAATCTCTCATTGATTTATTAGAAATTATCTTCACCATGTTGTCAAAAGTTATGTGTCCCATTCTCTTGTGCCACAACCAAAATTCACTACTATGCACCAATAGACAATTGCTTCCTCTATTTCTCTTTAGTTAATACGTACCCACTGCCATTAGTTATTATGCCCTATACAAATAACCTTATAGAACCTTTTCTCATATCAAATCTAGAACCATGAAATATGAACTTGTAACCTTTATTGCAAACCTTTCTCAATATCAAAAGATTACATCGTAAGAACTTAACATAATAAACATCATCTGTCTTATGCTTACCATAAATGAATATCATTCCCTTATCATAGATAGGTGGAGCTTCTTCCCCAACACACTTAACTGATCCACCATCAAGCTTATCAAACTCAAGTAAATTCCTTCTGTAACCTGACATATGAGTTGAACAACACAAATAAATTATCCAAGCTTTAGGCTCTTTTTTCTAGGTAGGACAATCCTCACAATCATAAATATTTCACTTCTTTTTGTAGCATGATGACTTCCAAACCTTTTACTTCCATTTTCCTTAATAGTAAAAAATGATATCTCATTTTCTAAATCATCTATTTCTTCATCATTAGATGAGTGGGTCTCTACTAAAAAAAAAACATTCTTAGGCTTTCTATCATCTACTCTTTTATTTTTGTCACTTCTTCTATAACTATCATTTATTTTACTTCCATCATTGGACCTCTTATAATTATAGATTCCTTGAAAGGGAATCTAGTAGCATAATGACCTATTCTTCCATTGTTAAAATATTTGGAAGGAAAATTACCTTTATAATTTTGGATCATTTCTTTAGTTTTGTCAAAAAGTTTTCTTCCTCACCACTTAGACCATTACTTGTCTTAGGTACATCTTCAATTTTCTTTGTAGTTTTAAATGCAGATTCCTTCTTGACATAGTGACAATCTTCAACATTCATAATCTCAAAAGCAGATAGTGATCTATAGAGCTGATCCAAGGTATATGTATCCATGTTATGACTTTCCTCAATTGCATACAACTTTGATCTATAGGATCTAGGTAGAGTTCACATCATTTTTGTCACAACTTAAATCTCTTCCATGGTTCCACCAATACCTCTCATTGCACTAACTAACTCATTCACCTAGTGCATGTAACTTTCAATGTTCTCATCTTCATACATCCTTGTGGTCTCAAATTTAAGCTTCAAGATTTGCATCTTGAATTTCTTGATCTTCTTATCTCCTTCATATGTATTTCTTAGCTTCTCCCAAACTTCCTTTCCAGACTTGTTGGACATGACCTTCAAGAGCTCTGAATCACTTAAGCCACTGATAATTACATTTATAGCCTTGGAATTGTTCTCATTCAACTTGATCTCATCTAGAGTAGAGTAATAGCCGAAGGAGTGTAACCATCCTTAACAACATCCCATATTACACATGACATAGAGTCCAAATAGGATTCCATTTGGATCTTCCAAAATTTATATGTTGATCCATAAAAAATGATACTATATGACCACTTTCATGCACCATCTTGGACCTTCCTCAAGTGGTTAAATTATCCAAGAGGAACTTAGCTCTGATACCAATTGTTGAACACACCACAAGACTGAGAGGAGGGGTGAAGCAGTCTTGTGCAAAACTTTAAATTTTTCTTTCATAAACACTTATTAATTATCTTCATCAATGAAAGATAAAACAATAAACACCACACACATAAACACCAAATTTTTACATGAAAAATCTAATCTGGGAAAAACCATTGAAGAATCAAACTCACTATATAAGCAATTGAATTCAATGTTTTAAGACAAAGGAAAAGGAAGCTCCCTGCTCTTGATTTGGACTTGCATGATAAGGTGCAAAACCTTAGGGAAAGATACAAAGGACTTGCAATACTGAGAGGTATGATCCCATGGAAAGATAAAAATGGAGTTGTAGACTAAAGCACACTTCTCTTGGGCAAGATACCATTGGAGCTATTTTTGAGATAGCTGAATTATTTTAAAGACCAGTGATCAAAATCAAAAAGTGCTGTTGAGCGCTGTTTCACATAGCATAGAAACCATGACTTGCAAAATATCAAAAATATTGGTGTTATGGTGCCATTTTGCAGGAGGTATTTTGTGGAAGGTGCAACATTGCGATATTTTGTTTCTTGCATAAAACACTTTGAATGTCCCAATGGCGGGGTAGTATGGAATAACAATCTGCCTTAGTTTTGTCATTTATGTGATTTGACAATAATATTGCCACCTCTACATTATGGGGCATTATATTTTGTTTAAAATTTGTTAAAGAATTTGTGTAAAGGATTTGTCATATGGTACCCAATGGATCTTGCATTATATGGAAATATTAAGGGTTTCACATTGAGTAAATATTAGGTACATCGACATTGTGAAGACATGCTTATTTTGACACTTGGGGTACAACAATTGGAAACTTGAAGATGTGAATTTAAATTGATAAGATGACAAATCACCACTTGGATATTACAGAGGCTTGGACTCCATAATGAAAATAACGACATTAAATGCGTTACACCATTGAAGAGACAAAAATCAATGGCAAGTGTGTGACATGTCACAAACTATTGAGTTGTAACTGCGGGGCTTTCATTTCCAAGGAGTTATCTTGTGTGAAACATTCCTTCACATTTATGTTGACATAAAGTTGGCAATAAAGTTATTTTTAATGGATTTTGAATTGGTTATTTATCATGGTAATTTTAACTAATATGATGGGGTTTCCAATGATTGAAGGGTCATCAATTGAAGATCCTTATCATGTATTACAACTTGACTTGAATGAGGAAGAGGAACAAGAACAAAATGATATTTCAAGTGGTCTCATGGTGGCCTCTTGGAAACTTTCTATTAGCTATGCTACATACTAGAGTGATATGGTGGAGCTTGAGAGGGAATGAGATAAAGTAGAGCTTTGAGATCTTTTTGCAGATTTTGAGATGGAACCAACTGAGTACGCGGAGAACCAGCTTGAAGATATCTTAAACAACATGCATCTCAATGATTGGTGGGCATTCTGAATAGGAAGCGTTTCTTTACGTTGAATCATAGGGTTGTGAAATTTTTATAGTTTTAATGTAATTACTGAAAATGAATGTTTAACAGTTGGAGGCTTGTCGCTTCCTCTTCAAGGAAAACAAAACCTATTTTGGAATAGGGTATAAATAATAATGATGGATAGCATTGTACAGAGATAGAAGATATACATAAATATATACAGATTCTTAGTCCTTTGAATTTTTGGTATTGTGTATTCCTTTTTTGGGCTTAGTTCTTCGTGATAATTAGATTAAAGATTTGATTACCATTTTTAAGACTTGTGCATGTTTTTCAATTCTCGCATATGTGTCTGAGCATCAATAGGGAATAATGAAGATATGGTCTTATTCCTACTATTCAGTTGGATTCTATATGAGGGATTAAAGTAAATTGAACTAGCCATATGTTTTGGGTTTGATGTGACTACATTAACATAATTTAATGGTTGATGGTCTACATAGTGGGTTTAGATTGTCTCGTAGAAGGTACATGATAGCTTAATAAGAGGTGACTCTACAGCCTAATGGATAAGGGACTAGTCTTTTGATGATTTTTTTATTTTATTTATTTATAGTGGAGTTTAGTGTTCATTACTTAGTTGGATTAATTAGTATTAGATTTGCCTTTCATTTAATGGTTTGGCAGAGCCAAAGGAGTATAGGAATCAACTCTTCATGGGATGTTCCTATTCATTGGCCATAATTTTATGTTTGGAATTATAAATGTGAGAGACATTTCTCTTCTTCTGAACTATAGTTTTGAGACCCAACAGATTGGTGAATCTACTAGGGAACTCTATGGGGATTAGAGTCAAACATGTTTGAAGACTCCACTGGGAAATGTTACCCTAATTTATTTTCTTCTCATAAGAGAGGTGGCAACTCCAAAATTTGAAGATCCAAAAAAATGTATTATCACACAAGTGTGTTTGGAAAGGTACATATGTCATCAAATAATGTTGCCTCATCATGGCAGAGAATACATTCCAAGATAGAATGGTATCAGGATTTGAATTTTAGAGGGATTTAAGGATTTTTGAATGCTGTTCCAGTAGGAATCAAGGAGAGGCTCCCAAGATTTGATAGTACAGAAGAAGGGTTAAAAGAAAAACATGTAATAAATTTCAAATATTTGATGAATTATTTTGAGGTTGATCATGGAGATGTTGTGATGAGGCTATTTGTGCAATCTTTGAAGGGTTATGCAAGAGAATGCCTATCAAATTTAACTTTGCATTCTATAAGCTCGTGGGAGGACCTAAAATTTATTTTCATGGATCAATTTAGAAAGAAGGTAAGTAATTTTGTCTTACTTAAGAGATTTACTCATGTTCAAGTTATGAAGGATGAAACAATTTCCCAAGTTTATATTAGGTTTTCCAGAATAATTCAAGGATTACCTGAAAATATGAAACCTAATGATGCATGGGAATTGTGTGTATATCTTGATACTTTTGATGAAGAAATTAGTTTTAAAATAAGGATGGAAAATACTGTAAATTTACATGGAGCTTTCTAGATAGCAGACAACATTGAGAAGGTTGAAAAATATGGTAGAATGAGGAAATTTAATCCAGAACCAGGATCACCTTGCGATACCTTGAGTGATGTATATAGTTATAGGGATTATAATTATCCATATGGAGACTATGGGGGTGTCAATGAATTTCAAGGTCCTTTGGGTATATATGGAAATAGTTTTGATCATTTGAATTATTTCCTTAATGAAATGAAGAAACATTTTTCTCTGCATAATGGGAACATGAACAAGATAGTAGAGTATCAAAGAGAGAAAGAAAATGATCAGGATATAGATTCATCATATTCTGGTGAGACAGATTGTGAATCAGAAAGGGGGGAGGAGGATGATTTTTTATGACTAATCCTTTGTTTAATCAAGACAATTAAAATGATGAGGAAGGATTATGCATGGGAATTCTGTGGGGAGATATTCAAGTTTATTGAAATCTGTTATATGAAGAAAGAGAACATGAATCCACAAATACGAAGAAGAGTAAACAAATTGAATGTAATTTTTTATAGGATGTATTTCTATCTCATGATCCTATTGATGTATTAGCCCCTGTATATGTTTATGGTGAAAAGAAAAACAAGGCAAGTCCTCAAAAGCAATATGTTGAAAAATAGGGAAACTATGGATATGATGATTTAAGTTGGGAAAATATGTGCAATGATATTGTTTCAAAGAAAGACAGGGAAAAGATAGATACACAAAATTAATAATGATGTCCAATATTTTTGAATTCATTTCATACTGATTCTTGAAAAGTTTTACAAAAAAAAAAGAAATGTGTGAATATAAAAATAAGTATTTTTTGCTAGATAAATTTTAGGTGGACATTTCTTGCCATATTTTGGAGAAATTTTCAGAGGAGAGTCTTTGACAGAGGAAAGATAGAATTTCATGTTTTGGTGGACATTGGCCACCTTTCAAAATAGGAGTAATTATATAGTCCTTTGCCCAATGGATAAGGTTTAGGGTCTGGTACTCCCAGAGAAAATTGGATTCTTTCCATCTCCACAAGGGATATGCATCCGTCATAAGGAGCCACTGTTGGAGCTATTTTTGAGATAGATGAATTCTTTTAAAGATCGGTGATCAAAATCAAAAAGTGTTTTTGAGCGCTATTTCACATAACATAGAAACCATGAGTTGCGAAATAGCGATGATATCGGTATTACGATGCCATTTTGCAAGAGGTATTTTATGGAACGTGCGACATTATGAAATTTTGTTTCTTGCATAAAAATATTTGAATATTTGGATGGTGGGGTAGTATGGAATAGAAATCTACCTTAGTTTTGTCATTTATGTGATTTGACAATAATATTTCCACCTGAACATTATGAGGTATTATCTTTTATTTAAAATTTATAATCAATCTATGTAAAGGATTTGGTGCAAGGTCCCTGACGGATCTTGCATTATATGGAAATATTGAGAATTTCACAATGAGGTTATATTAGGTACACTGACACTACGAAGACATGAATATTTTGACAAACGGGGTGCAACGGTTGGAAACTTGAAGGTGTGAATTTAAATTGTTAAGATGAAAAACCACTTGGATAGTACAGAGGCCTAGAATCCATAATGAAAAGAATGAAATTAAATGCATTACACCATCAAAGAGATGAAATGCAATGGAAAGTGTGTGACATGTCACAAAATGTTGAATTGTAACTATGGGGCTTTTATTTTTGAGGAGTTATCCTGTGTCAAACATTCCTTCATATTTATACTAACATAAATTTGGTGATAAAGCTACTTTTAATGGACTTTGAATTGGTTATTTGTCATAGTAAGTTGAAAAAATACGATGGGGTTTCCAATGATTAAATGGTCATCAAATGAAGATCCTTATCTTGAATTACAACCTGACTTGAATGAGGAAGATGAATAAGAAAAAACTAATATTTTGAGTGGTCTCATGATGGTCGCTTGGAACTTTTCTATTAGCTATGCTACATACCATAGTGATATGGTGGAGCTTGAGAGGGAACGTGATAAATAAGAGCTTCGAGCTATTTTTGCATATTTCAAGATGGAACAGGTTGAGTACGAGAACTAGCTTGAAGATATCTTAAACAACATGCATCTCGATGATTGGTGGGCATTTTAAAGAGGAAGAATTTCTTTACATGGAATCGTAGGGTTGTTGAATTTTTTTAGTTTTAATGTAATTACTAAAAATGAATGTTTAACGGTTGGAAGCTTGTCGATTCCTCTTTGAGGAAACCACAACCATTTTTGGAATAGGGTATAAATAGTAATGATGGATAGTATTGTACATAGATAGAAGATATAAATAAATATATGCAGATTCTCAGTCCTTTAAATTTTGGGTATTGTGTATTCCATTTTTGGGCTTAGTTCTTCATGATAATTAAAAGGAAGATTTGATTACCATTTTAAAGACTTGTGCATATTTTTCAATTCTCGCATATGTGTTTGAGAATAAATAGGGAATAAAAAAGATATGGCCTTATTTATACTATTCAGTTGGCTTCTATATGATGGATTGAAATCAATTGAACTGGCCATATGTTTTGGGTTCGATGTGACTGCATTAACAAAATTGAATGATTGATGGTCTACATAGTGGTTTTAGACTATCTCGTAGAAGGTACATGATAGCTTAATAAGAGGTGAATATGTAGCCAAATGGATAAGGGACTGATCTTTTGATGATCTATTTATTTTATTTCTATATAGTGGAGTTTAGTGTTTATTACTTAGTTGGATTAATTAGTATTAGATCTACCTTTCATTTAAGCTAATAAAATTAGGAGGTGTACCCGCCATGGTTTGGCAGAGCCAAAAGAGTAGAGGAATCAACCCTTCATGGGATGTTCCTATTCATTGGCCATAATTGTATGTTTGGAATTATAAATGTGAGAGCACTTTTCCTTCTTTTGAACTATAGTTTTGAGACCCAATAGATACATATCTTCTCAAGTTGCCAAAAGGACTCACTATCCTCTAGTAGGCATAGAAATATGATGAATGTAAATGAATAAGATATTCAAATCATGAAAATATCCCCAACCACTGAGTCAAGTAAAAAATATCATGTCAAACATAATGCACACATATACCACCTCAAAACCCTATCATACTAGAATATATTATCATCAAAGAACATCATAAACCAACATTCACATTATTGTTTTACTATATATACTTCCACGTCATTCACAATAAATCCATGCTTCAAATTAAACATCCACACACACACACACACACACACACACACACACACATATCAACTTCATCACAAAAACCCTCAACTAGGTTAACAACAATAGGAATAAACATAATCTACATAAAATTGGCTACCATGAACAATTACACTTAATGCAGTCCACCCCAAGAGAAAAAGAGGAACCAAATACATTACAACACATCTTCCCAAGTTGATTCCACCAAAACACACACTACAAAACATTCTCTAATGTCGACATCAAACATAACTTGTAGAAAAATGATAAAGAACATTAACCAGTTGGCCCAAAACCATTAACTAATGCAAATAATTTAATAAAAATATCCACATAGCATGATAAATCCCATAAAAACCCATTAACTCAATCTATAATGTATATCTAGAATGAAAGATCATAATTTAATAAAGATAATCAACTGAGTCTGTCAAAGACCAACACAGACAACAATGTTGAATGACAAAACAACATAACTTCACTTGCAAAGCAAAACAAAACTTTAATTATGAACTAGAACACTATATAAACATTTTGAACCTATCCTCCAAGCCGCAACACATGAACCAAAAAATATAATGAATTCTATTAACTAGTCGTAATGCACAACCTCACCGTCAACAAACTATAACTCACATTTTTACCATCTGAAGTATTGAGGACTAAAAAAATAATAGTACAAAATTCACAAAACATAGACATTAAATCTATAATTGAAAGCCATCAACTTATTATGTGAAATAATGCAGAGTATTATCCCATAAAAAACTTCAAATACTTGTTCCTTCATATTCAAGCTTCCCATATTATCACCTTCCAGAAACACCAACATATTGACTCAATGTCATCACTAGACATCTTAAAAATATATAAACATTTATTTTTGGACCTCTATCAGTCACCACAAATAAAAAAAACTAAACACTCCATTAGGTTGACATCAATGAAAACACTATACTCATATTGCTAACAAGCCTTTGACCTATAAATGGACATCCATTCATGATAGAGCTAGGAGGAGGATATTCTTGGAGAAAATATATTTGATTTTATTTATCTTGGAGGAGCAATCTTAGTTCCCACTCTTGGTCTACTTGAAAGATAATAATTTGAAAGGGATAATAGTTTTTTTAAGATATATTATGTTTTATGCTTTATCTTCTCATGGAGATGAACCTTGAGCTATAGTTTCTAGTTCCAAAGGGTTTATTTTAGAAGTTTTTAGCATGTTTATCTCCTAGGGTATGAGTTTTCATTTATGAGAAGTTTTGGAGATGTTACTAGTTGCATGGGAGATTTTGTTTGAGTTGGATATTTTATTATTTTGGAGAATCTTACATATATATTGGTGATATTTGATATATGTGTTTTGTTTTATCTAATAAGATTGAATATTTGGGTGTTGTTGAGGCTTTTGTTTTGGGGTTGTCAAGGAGGTACTACTTGACATAGTTTAACACTTTGATATGTTTTCAAGAAGACATGATTGGGATATGATTTTCATATTAGCTATTAGTTATATATCTATTTAGAGGTTCTCATTCACATGCTTTAGTGTGTTGGACTTGGAGATTTGTGGTGACATGTTATCAAATGTTATGCAACATTATGTATTTTATGTGTAGATCATTGTGATTTTTCTTTGTTATTATATGGTTTGATTAATGGATACACCTTGGTATGTGTGTTTTTGGTAGGATTTCTATGCCATGATCTATTTTTATATTTGATACTAGACATGGAGTGCGACTTTCTAGATGTGTGTATTCTTGACAACATTCTTTACACACGAAGCTAATAATTATAATTTAGGATATGTTGTTGGCATTAGTTCTACTGATATTTTTAGATAACTTTAAGGTATAGATGATTGGATGCATACAAATTTTCTCTTGTTGATTTTCTAGTCTTTTAGGTTTTTTAGGTTGATGTGAGCAATCATTTGTGGTTGTTTTTCTAACTATATTCTTAGAGAATTTTTTGACTTTAGAGTTGTGTGCTAGTAATAGTTTTGAAATTGGATATGATAATGCTTCTATAAATATCATGAGAATTATAATGGAGTTGTATTAGTATCTTGTATGCTTTACTATCACTTAGATTTGATGCTTGTGTTCTTTGGATTGGTGCATCTTCACCTTGGATTGTTTCCTTTTCTTCCATACGTGAAATTTTGAAGGATGACAAGAACTATTTGTTTATATTGTGGATGTCTTGGATATTGTTGTAGGTATCTTCTTCAATAATGTGAGCATATTGTAGATAAATGTGGCTTGGTGGTAATGATTTAGTTATATTGTTTAGCTCCTAGCAATTAAAATCCTCTTGTTTTAATTAGCTCTTCAAAGGTGTTTGTCAAGTAGAATAAAGTTAGGAATAAGGTGTCTCAACTTTAATTTATTAGCATGTATTATTTAATTATTAATGTTGATAATGTACCTATATAATTTATTTATGTGCACTAGATGATGATGAACTATAACTGATTGAATGTTTGAAGATGACAAAGTTGATGATCACCGAGATGCAGAATGTAAATGCAAGACATTAAATCAGTTAATGTATTGCATTGTCATTGATGTCAACTTGATATGGTATGATTTCTCATACACATATTGTCACAATAGTTAAATATCTGAAGAGAGAAAGTTTTTGTTTTTGGTAATCATATACACCAAGTGACAGTAAACCCCGACGGATAGTGTTACCCGACAGACAGTGTTACCCAAGCAAGTGATACCCGAGAAAGAATTATCGAGCTAACTGCAGTTGTCATCAAACAACACTGAAGTTGATGCTCGAGCTATCTGCACTGTGTAGTAGTTAGTGAGCACAACTAAAGTGTTGACCGACAAAAAATTAACTTAGGAAATGAAAAAAACAACTTAGCTAGCAGGAGCTATATTTAGAGTTAACTGATTGTTTTCTTTGTTTTCATCGATTAGTTAAAAGCTAAAGATAAGAAGGATATTTATAGCATGTTTTATTCCAGAAAACAAGGAGAGATTTGTAGAATAAAACTAAAGAAAGCATGACGAGCTTTACATATCAAGAACTAATCAATGAATAAAACAAGAAGGACAAGAAATAGTGAAATCATGTCTATATAAAGAGATAAGTAATTCATTATGATTAGAGGAATGCTGAAGAGAATTCTAGTGAAGATAGAAGTCTTCATACAGGGGTGAAATCACATATTGTGTCCCACTTTTTGGGACGAAGGATTTTAGACTTCCAAAAAAAATTTAGTTTTTGATGGCTTCGTGTGAAGTATCCTCTTCACGCGAAGTGGTTAATAGGCTTCATGCGAAGTAACCTCTGTGGGGTAATTCACATGAATTGGGGTCTTCATGTGAAGTACCCCACATAGGGTATTTCACATGAAGCCTATTAACCACTTCACACGAAGAGGATACTTTGCACGAAGCCATCAACAATGAAATGTTTTTTGGAAGTCCGAAATCCTTCGTCCTAAAAAGTGGGACACACTATTGTGATTTCACCCCTGTATGAAGACTTCTATCTTCACCAAAATTCTCTTCACCATTCCTCTAATCATAATGAAAAATTTCATTTTTGATGGCTTCGTGCGAAGTGGTTAATAGGCTTCGTGCGAAGTACCCTCCGTGGGGTACTTCATGCAAAGTAGGGTCTTCACGAGAAGTACCCCACGTAGGGTACTTTGTGCGAAGCCCCCCTTCACATGAAGCCATTATTTGCCAGATTTTTTTATACATTTCTGACTACCCATTTCATTTTCACCATTCACTATTAGAGATTTTGTGGACCCGGGGCTTAAAGTGAACCAGTGACGACTAGTACGATGTCAACA
>MU224808.1:61143-132643 GCA_018584345.1 Thuja plicata | reverse complement strand
AAAATTGTAACTTAGTAAACATTAGAAAATATTATAAAACATTAGAAAATATTAGAAAATTATAACTTAGTATACATTAGAAAACATTATAAAACCGTAATTAGAATGTTAGCAAATGTTATAAAATTGTAACTTAGTATGTTAGAAAATGTTAGAAAATGATAGAAAACCATAGTAGAATGTTAGCAAATTTTAGAAATTATTTACAAAACATTAGAAATTGTAGTAGAAATGTTAGAAAACATTAAGAGATCTTATAAAATTTATTAAAAATATTTGTTTTTAAATTTATTTTAAAGTTAGTAAATTTATTAGGAATCTCTCTCTCTCTCTCTCTCTAAATTATGTACATATATGTTTTAGAGTTACATGTATATATGTTATTCATGTAGAGTTAGATGTTAAAATATTACATGCCTTAGTACATGTCATAGTACACTTTAAGACACTGAGAGGACCCAAGTAGTACACCTTAGGACTCTTTAGGACCCCCATTGTGACATAAAACTCTTTAAGAACCCAAGTAGGACCCTTTAAAACACCTAAGATGACCTATTATAACTCTTTAATCTATACCTAGGACCCTTAAGATCTAATAGGACCTATTAATCTACCAATTAGTACATCCAAGGACCCTTTAGGACTATTAGTACACCCTATGTCCCTTTAGGTTCCCTATTGTGACATAAAACTCTTTAAGAATCCGTAGGATCCTTAAGACCTAGAATAAGACCACTTAAGACCTAATAGGACCCCTTAAGACCTAATAAGACTAGACTTAAGGCCTAATAGGACCAATATGACCTATTAAAACCAATTAGTACATCATAGGACCCTTAAGACTTAATAAGACCACTTACTTGACCTAATATGACCTATTAATACGAATTAGTGTACATCCAAGGACCATTTAGGACTATTAGTACACCCTATGTCCCTTTAGGACCCCTATTGTGACATAAAACTCTTTAAGAACTCTTAGGATCTTTAAAACCTAGAATAAGACCACTTAAGACCTAATAGGACCTCTTAAGACCTAATAAAATTAGACTTAAGACTTGCTAGTACATCTAAGGACCCTTTAGACCTATTAATACCAATTAGTACATCCAAGGAACCTTTAGACCTAATAGGACCCTTAAGACCTAATAGGACCTCTTAAGACCTAATAAGACCACTTACTTGACCCAATAGGACCTATTAATACCCCTTAGTACATCCAAGGACCCTTTAGACCTAATAGAACCCCTATTGTGACATAAAAATCTTTAATAACTCTTAGGATCTTTAAGACCTAGAATAAGACCACTTAAGACCTAATATGACCCCTTAAAACCTAATAAGACTAGACTTAAGACCTACAAGTACATCCAAGGATCCTTTAGAGCTATTAATACAAATTATTACATCCAAGGACCCTTTAGCCCTAATAGGACCCTTAAGACCTAATAGGACCCCTTAAGACCTAATAAGACCACTTACTTGCCCTAATAGAACCTATTAATACCCCTTAGTACATCCAAGGACCATTAAAACCTAATAGAACCCCTATTGTGACATAAAACTCTTTGAGAACTATTAGGATCTTTAAGACCTAGAATAAGACCACTTAAGACCTAATAGGACCCCTTAAGACCTAATAAGACTAGACTTAAGATCTACTAGTACATCCAAGGACCCTTTAGACATATTAATACCAATTAGTACATCCAAGGACCCTTTAGACCTAATAGGACCCTTAAGACCTAATATGGCCCCTTAAGACCTAATAAGATGACTTACTTGACCTAATAGGACCTATTAATACCCCTTAGTACATCTGATAAGGCATATTAATGCCATAATTTAGAAGCCCTAGGACATGATATTGCTAGGATATTTTCCATGTTTTCATCATGCTTATTATGCTTTTCCAGATACTTTTAATTATATTTGGTGTTATGTGGCATGCTGCCACCGAACCTATTTTGTGATTGGAAATACTTAAACATGCTATGCTTGGATGAAGATGCTAGATTAATTATTTTGGAATTATAGTTATGTCTTTTTGGAATGAATTTGTTTCTTAAACATGAATGATGAATGTGTATCTTGATGTCTGTTATCATAAATGTCTCTAACATTTGGAGTGCATCACACCAAATTAGCAACTATTACCTTGACCAGGTAAACCCCACCCATGTCCTGGATGTTTGACCCGGTCTTGCAGTAGGTGCATATGGGGAAACCTCAGGCGTAGCGCAGATGGATTCATGATGATCAAGGTGACAGAAAATGAGCAAAGACCCAGACATCATAATAAATTCTCTGAGGAAATACAGGGAAGAGTGGGAAGTTGGATTTGTTGTCAAAAGCATTTCCTTCCTCTTTCATGGATCAATTCAATCTCCAGTTTTATAGTTTCCTTTCATGTTTAGTAGGGTTGTAATAAAATCTCCACCTATCTTTATGGTGTAACTAGATAG
The DNA here is from genome assembly GCA_018584345.1 of Thuja plicata. Lineage (NCBI taxonomy): Eukaryota > Viridiplantae > Streptophyta > Pinopsida > Cupressales > Cupressaceae > Thuja > Thuja plicata. The sequence continues at coordinate 130,178 of MU224808.1, read as the reverse complement.
TAGTTAGATGTTTCTCTTTGAAAAAAGCCCTGCTCCTGCGTGAGAAGGGGGCAATTTTAGTTATAGTTTACATTTTGTTTGTTTAAAGTTGAATTTGTGATATGTTTTTTATCAATAGCGAATGAAGTTTTAAATCTACAGTTCAATATAATTGAGTTTGGATGCTCACTCAAGGAGGCCCACTTGGTGAGGAATCCATGTTAGATAGATATGATCATTTGCATATAGTTTAAGTTTCCTTCATCTTGGTTTTATAATTCTAGTGTTAACATAGTTCCTGCAGCCAAAAGTTGTAGGGTAGCCCAGAACTTCCTGCAGCCAAAGAGGTAGAGCTGTTGAAGCACTATGATTATGTTTTCTAATATTTTCAAGTTATAGTGTTCCTTCTAGCACTTTCAATTTTGCATTTCCTTTCCAACATTCTCTACAAATTTAAAATAGTTTCCTTTCAAAGCAATTTACTTCCTGGAGACATAGAATATTTTCCATTCAAAAGCAATTTGTTTCCTGCAACCATAGCGTGGTCTGAGTAAAAATCCTTGGTGAATATACTTTGCTGACCCGTTTCAAGTAATACGTTCCTGGGTTTATAAATTAAATGAGTTTCTATAAAGGAGGATAGCTTCTCGATCGGATGTACAATCCCTAAGTTATGGTACTTGCCTAGTATTTGATACCTTTAATAAAACTGATCATTTTGGCACTGCTACTAGGGACAGTGTCAAGCCAATTTTTTCCCTCAGCGATTGGTAGATTTCAATTCCAGCATGTACGTCCTTTTTAAATAGGGTTTTCTATCAAAAATTCTTTCACTCCATCGCCAAAATCTTTCACTTACCTGTATGCATAGAAGAAGAAGAGATTCTCTAGGAAGGTACTTACCCAACTACCCCAACAACTGTTTAGGAGATATCTTCATAACTGACAAAGATGAAGAGGAGGGTTAGTTCCTAGATGCAATTGTCAACCCTCATGTATCAAAATCATCATCATCATCCTCAGAAGGTGATCCACTAAACTTTTACCTTCTAGAAGGTGAATTTGAGTTTAATCCATTTGTAGAAAGCTTAGCCAAGCTCAAAATCCAAAACCTAGACAATCAAGAAGAAAATATAGTACCTCTAGTCATTTACCAACCACAAGGTCTCCCTCAGTGTATGCCGAGGATAGAAAACCCCCCTACCTTTCCATTTCCCATTATTGATCAACATGATAACAAAAACCTCAGGATTATTCCCTCATCAACTCTTTCCAAATTTTATGGCCTAGTGACCGAAGATCCAGATACCTTTCTCTTTGAGTTTGAAATCATCTGCCATAGTTATGACTACACCATGGATGCCCATAGGCTCATACTATTTCTTACAACTCTTAAAGAGTCTGCATTAAGATAGTTTATGGGCTTAGGTCAGGATGTTGTTCATAATTGGGATGAAATGAAGGTAACATTTCAGGATAAATACAAAGAATACTATAGGGGGGATGATATGAGATGGGATGAAATATTCAAGATGACCCATAAGGAGGATAAAATCCTAGAGGATTATGTGTCGAAAATTCTCGTTCATCCTGTAGAAAAATACTCATCATCAGCTTAATGAGTAGTCCCAAAAAATTCTCTTTCTACTAGGTATAAATGAAGGATGCACTGAGGACTTGGATCTTATGGCCTAAGGAGATATCACCCAATCCACATGGGGTGATATCAAGAAAGTCTGCCTCAATTACTCAAGAGCTGTAACAAAGAAGGGCAGAGGATATAGAGCCACAACATGAAAAAATATTGGTGCTGGAGCCTCAAGGGAAGAAATCACACATTTTCTATCTGAGTATAAGGAGGAAATTATCAATAACATGGCCACCCAGTTGAACACAATGCAAGCAAAAAAGAAACATGAGGAGGCCACAGCTATGCTAGCAGAGTTCTATCCACATTGTAGATAGAAGAAGAGAGACTGCCGTTGCAAATTGGTTGCCAACATGGAGACTACACAGCTACCCACTGATTACAAGACAATTGAAGGGGATGATGAGAAAGTATTCTTCATTGCACAATGAATACCATGTGATCAAAGACAAGGTATGCCTCAGAAATCACTTACTTTTACTGGCCCATTTTGTAGTAATCAATGGTAATAACCTATGAATAATCAATACCCTCCTTGGAATAATCCTCAACCTTAGTGGCAACCTTACCCAAGTACTCAATGGAAAAAACCCTAGGGGAATTGAAAACAAAACCCTTAGTGGCGTGGGGGTCAGCGATGACCAAACCAGCAGTAGGGACTCCTTCAGCCACCACAATAGCCACAATATAAAGCCCTTCTGCCACCTCTTGCATGTACAACAACACCTGCTAAGCCTACTCAACTCCCTGCACAACCTCAGCCAAATCCTAATGATAAGCCACCATTACCTCATAAAAAGGTCTATTCAGTTGATCCAAACCAGTACCCTGCATATGCAATCATTGGCATTCATTTACGATCTGGCACCACTCTTCCCACACCTCCTATTATAACTAAAGTAACTCTAGAAGAGACCCTACCTAAAACTATGCTAGAGTCCACTCCAATAGGTCCAATGGTATTACCATTAGTAGTACAGCTAGCTCAACCTCCCTTTCCACAAAGGTTGCAAGTTGATAACTCTAAACATAAAGAAGATGCAACCTTTGACATCCTAGATCAATTAAAGAACATTAATGTTCAAATTCCATTGTTCCAGGCAATAAATGATGTTCCCACATATGGGAAGGCTATCAAGGAAGCCTTCTTTAAAAATCTTGGTCATAAGCGGAAGGACCCCCAGACATTACATGTCCTGGGTAAACTTGTTGATATCATGCTCAGCAAGATAATGGTCCCCAAGTATTCTGATCCAGGTAGCCCAGTTGTTGAAGTAACCATTAATGGGAAAGCCATAAAAATGCTTTAGTTGACCTTGGAGCTGCCATAAATGTAATGAAAAAGGATATCATGCAGAAAATTCACATCACTACCCTCCAGGAAACATTGTCTTGCAGCTTGCAGACAGTTCCACAGTCAAACCCAATGGGGTAGTGGAGGATATAGTTGTTGATCTTGAAAACTAGTCTTACCCTGCCAACTTTATGATCCTCTTGCCTAAAGCCACATTAGGAGGCTATCCCATAATTCTTGGTTGACCCTGTTTGGCTACTACTGGTGCCTTTATCAGATGCTACTCTGGTAGTATGACCATTTCTAATGGTCATCATACTAAGACATTATCTTTATACCCGCCAGTACAACCATAAATGGATTTTGCCTCACCAATATGGCCCGACATTCGAGAGGAGGCCGAAGTAGTCAATTCAGTAGCCCAACTCATGATGTTAGAAATGGATCCTTTCCTCTATCTATAGGAGGAGGACACTATAATCATCAACATTTTTCAAAACCAGTATGGTCATGATTTAGAATCCATTAACTATCTCAATCCCCACAACTGCTCCTTGTAAGCTTTGTACCCTGATTTCACCTTACCTCCCTCTCCTACAGTCGAGAACCTCTACCATGAACTGCTTCCCCATGAGGTCTAAGTGCATCCATTAATAGATGCATCTATGGTAGAACTTACAAAGAAGTTATAAGTTTCCCCTAACTATTGCTTACATATTAATAACTAACTTACAGACCAACAATAGACATCCTTGACCACCTTGCTGAAAAGCCATGCCATGGACTTCACCTAGGATTATTATGACATGAAAGGTTTGGACCCCAAAATATGTACCCAATGGATCTTCCTAAAATAATACAAACATCCTGTCAGACAATTCTAGAGGCATATAAACCCCATGTTAAGAGAAATTGTCAAAATAGAGTTACACAAATTACTAAAGGCCGGTTTTATCTACCCAATATCTGATAGCCAGTGGGTCTCACCTTTAGTTATTGTCCCAAATAAAGGAGGAAAGTGGTGAGTATGTGTTTACTATAGGGAAATTAACAATTCCACCAAGAAGGACCATTTTCCCCTGCCATTTATAGACCAAGTCCTAGATTCCCTCACAGGAAATTGTTTTTTTTCTTTCCTGGATGGATATAGTGGCTACAACCAGATCAAGATCCTTCCTAAAGATCAGGAGAACATGAAATTAAATTACCCTTGGGGAATGTTTGCTTACTCTGTACTTCCTTTTGGCCTCTGTAATGCTCTAGCTACATTCCAGCGTGCAGTTATCAACATTTTTGCTGATATCTCCCATGATTGCATGAAAATATACATGGACAACTTCAAAACTTATGGGGAAACCTATGAGGAAGCATTGGTCAATTTGGGTAGAGTTATTACCAAGTGTAAGGAGCATAATCTATCCCTCAATAGCAAGAAATGCTTCATGATGATGTAGGAAGGTGTGGTGTTAGGTCACTACATCTCTGCTAAGGGAATACAAGTGGATCTAGCAAAAATTAAAGTCATCATGAACCTCCCTACTCCCACCAAATAGAAGGATGTTCATAGATTTGTGGGACATGCTGGTTACTATCGATAATTCAAAGAGGATTTTAGAAAATTAGCCGGGCCCATGTACTCCCTTCTCACAAAGAATTCAGAGTTCATCTAGACAAAATCTTGTGAAAAATCCTTCCTACAGCTGATGAAAGTACTTACACAGGCACCAGTTCTCAGAGAACCTAATTAGGAATTACCATTCCACATGCAAAAAGATGCCTTTGGCCATGCTGTAGGCACTATTCTTGGATAGAAAGATGGACCAGTAGAGCATGCCATCTACTTTATAAGTAAGAATCTGTAGGGGGCAGAGTTGAACTACACAGTAACTGAAAAAGAAATCTTGGCTATAATTTATGCACTGAATAAGTTTCACCACTACATAACTGGTTACCCAATATTTGTGCATACTGATCATGCAGCCATCAAGTATTTGGTAAATAAGCCTTCTATTTTAGGCATGCTTTCCAAATGGCTCCTGTTGCTACAAGAGTTCAACATCACGATAATGGATAAATCAGACAAAACCAATGTAGTGACTGATTTCCTCTCCATATTACAGAATAATGATGACCCATATTTCATAGATGACATCTTTCTAGATGAAAACCTATTTTCTATTTCCACTCATACCCCCTGGTATGCCGACATCACCAATTATTTGGTTACTCAAAAGGTACCACCACATTTTTCTTCCAACAAAAAGAGGCTATTAATTGAAAATAATTTCAATTCATCTTGGCTGGTCGACTATCTCTTCTATACTAGCCCTAATTAGATCTTGATAAGGTGTGTTCATGAGGATGATACCTATGATATAATCCATACCTTCCATGATAAACCTTGTGGTGGCTATTTTGTGGCCAAACATACAACCATGTAGATACTCAATATTGGCTATTACTGGCCCACTCTCTATAAAGATGCAGCCAATTACACCCGCAAGTGTGATAGATGTCAGCATATGGGATGACCCACCCAATTAGATGAAATGCCTCTATTTCCTCAAGTAATAGTCACCCCATTTGATAATTGGGGAATATATTTTGTGGGACCAATTCATCCCCCATCAAATGACAACTCTTACATTTTGGTTTGTACTTACTATCTTACTAAATGGGTGGAAGTACAGGATATGAAGCATGCAAGGGATACTAGGGTTGCATAGTTTTTATATGATGAAATATTTACTAGGTATGGTGTTCCATAGGAACTAGTCACAGATCAAGGAGCTCAGTTCACTTCTAATATGATCACTGCACTTATGGAGGAATACAACATTTGCCATAGGAATTCTAGTCCATATCATCCCCAGGAGAATGGTCAGGACAAGATCACCAACAGGGAAATTGAGGCCATCCTCACTAAGATAGTTTAGTTGCTCAAAATAGACTGGAGTACCCAATTACAAGAAGCTGTGTGGGCCTACCGCACCACATGGAAAACCCCTACTAGATTTACACCTTTTGAGTTGGTGTATGGAAAGACTACTGTAATGCCCATAGAATTTGAGCATAAAAATTTACGCACAACATTACAGCTCAACTTAAATATTCCTATAGCTCAACAAGAGAGGCTTCTGTAGCTTAATTATCTAGATGAGATCTGCAATATATCTTTACAAAACACCAAATTGATTCATCTTCAATAGAAGAAATGACATGATTCACACATATAAAATAAATGGTTTTTTCCTGGTGACTGGGCACTTCTATATGACTCCAGGTTTCAAGAAAATCAAGGTAAGATTACAACTCATTGGATTGGCCCTTACGAGGTTGACAAAGTGTGTAATGCCCCGCCAGGGAACCCAGGAGAACTTAACCTAAACATGAAACTAAGTTTATGAAATAATTTTTTTCTTAAATGTTTACAAACAATATTGATAACAATGCGGAAGCAATGCAATGAAGTACATGACATACATGAAATACAACTCATACATAGATAACAATTCTCAAGGGTTCCTTGATGTAGAATTACATAGGTATAATATTCCATGAATAAAAAAATATAACTGACATAAAGGTTACATAAACTGAATCCAATAACATACATCTCATAATAAAAGATTACATATACATCTAATACCAAAGGGTATACAACCTAATCAACATCCACTACACAAGTCACAGGGTATGTAATAATACATAATAAAACAATACAATGCATCCTCCAAAGGATGATAACCAATATACACATATGGTACAAGTACACAACTCATGTAACTGAACAAGTCTCCAAAAGAATACAAGATGAAACTGCAACAAGGAACATCCAAGCATGAAGAAGAATCTGTCAGAATCTCAATAGTAATAAGAATCACTACCACCTGACCACGTGAACCAAAGGTCCACTCCCACCGTTCTGAGGAGGTAGTAACAGGCCCACTCACATGGGGTATACAACATGAAGGCAACATCAAGGTATACATGACATCATACTCAAATACATAGGAAGATCCTATAAGTTCACTAAATCATAATAAGGAACACTAAATAATACCAAAGGTAATCGTTGCACGTAGGATAACCTAAGTTGTATATAGGGAAGTGTAATCACATAAGCCTAACCTTGAAGGTAACCCTAGTAGTACCTCTTGACTCTAGCCTCCAAGTGACACTATGTGGCTCAGTAATCCTTTCACGAAGACAAGGATCCCAAATCCCATCCTATCATGCAACAACACTCAAGGCATGGGTAGAGACTCAGACATCTTATTAGTTCATTTAAACCCCTTTAATGTTTCACATTATCACTTATTAAGTAACTTGCCAATGGGTTTACCTAGTAACCGCTTAGAGTCCTAGACCCCATTGCAAGCCACTTCCCCACTATTTACTTAGTTAACCCACCTAGGCTCAACAAATCATGAAGGTAATACATAACTCTCAAATTGCATCCTGCTCATACAGGAGCACATTGGTTCTCAAATAACCACAACAATAACCACAGTATCCTCATAAGACCATAAAGCACATCATACTGAATCAGGTTGGGTATAATAAATCAAGACCATGACATAGTCACAAAACACAAACTGACATCACATAAGATACCATGCAGAAAGTAGAACCCCAAAACCTCTGGATTTATGTCCTAAAGGTCATCTAACCCAATAGATTCCCAAAAACATGATAACATAAAAGAATACATAATTTGTTCATCACACACTCCAAACACATCATGGCATAATAAATGCATATTCAGAATCCACTAATTAATCACAATGTTAACGTAGCGATAAACAAATCAATAATCGATATACCTAATCACTCTCATCTGAGACTAATAATGTTCCATAAAAAATATATAACCATTTAAAAAGTCAAAATCTAAAAGACCAATAAACAATAAATATCTTAAATCATCTATATCCCATTTCCAGATTTAAAATATATCATTAAATATAATACAGATATATATACTTATATTTAAATATCATATATAAATATATCATAAATAATAATTAAAAAAATAAATAAAAACAATTATATTATAAGAAATAAATATTACCCATATTCTATAAATAATATAATTAAAAACCTTTTTACTATAAACTTATATTAAAACTATATAATAAAATTTAAATTAAACTAAATATAAATTAAATTAAATTAAAATTAAATTAGACTAAAAACAAATTAACCTAAATATAAATTAAATAAAATAAAAACTAAACTAAACTAATCTAAAATAACATAAAACTAAAAACCATGCTTTAAAAACAAAAAGCAAACTTTAAATAAACTAAACTCTAACTAAGCTTTAAACTCTAACTTAGCTTTAAACTCTTTTCCACACATGAAAAGGGAAAGGGGATAGGGTTGTGTGGGGAGTGTTGACCCATGTGGTCCCCTCCCTACTCTTAGGGAAGCATGCACACATAGGCCTTAGGCTTGCGCTTAGAGTATAGTGCGTGGGGAAAAAGGGGATGTGGTGGCCCCCTCCCCACATAACTTTAACTTTTAATTTTTTTTGAATTTTTTTTTTTTAAAAACTTTCTAAAACAAATAGCATAGGTAATTGAATATAATATTTTTTTTTTGTTAAATAAATATTTTCAAAAATGAAAAGTTAAAGAAAACTTTTTTTTTTTGTCTTTTACCTCATTTTAAAAGTGACTGGTGAATATTTTTGACCATTGTAGTTTTTTTTTCAGAGAGGTTAATCTTTTGAAAACAATTAATTTTTTTTATAGGAAATTGATTTTTCTTTTAAGGGGATTAATTTCTAAGCATTTATTTTTCGTCTACTATAGGTCTAACTATAGAATAGTTAATTTTTCATTTTCTGAGAGATCTATAGGGAATTTTTGTTAGAAACTTAAGGGAAAATGGAAAAAGATAAGGAAAGAATCCAAGAGAATGTGCAAAAGGAAGAGATATACCAAACACAAAGAGAAAGAGAGAGTTTTCTTCAATAGACCATACATCAAGATCACCAAAATGCTCGAAAGACAAGTACACAAGAATTTTGAAAGGGGGAAAACAAGAAAAAACCCCTTGTGAATAATATGAATGAGGCAAGAAGCCATGAAAGATAGTGAACTTGAGCAAGAAGCTCATTACAAAATTGTGAGAGAGAAGCATCTCTTAAGTAAAGATGAGTGAAGGAGTTTGCATGTAACTCCCATATCCTATGAGTGCCACATTCACATTAGGTGTGTGCCATGTGTAGGAATCCTCTTAAGTAGGAATATATAATTTCCTTATTAAAGGAATTACAAAAATGTGACATGTCCTCTACTTGGACTAGAGGAAAAAAAAAAATTAGGATACCTTGGTTTATCCTTTAATTATAAATATAACCAAGGAAAGATTAAATTCTAACACCCCCCTTTAATCTTTACTTGGGGTATTTACAACAAGGGGTATGAAACCCAATTTTTCACAAAAAAACTGCAACTTGATCTTCAAAATAAGGAAGAAATTGTATTGTCTTCAAGTTTGCAAGTGGTCTTCTGGAAATGTAACGTGCAAGCATCTTTGGTAGAGCCAAGAGAAGTAGAAGTGTCATTAAATATGTTCAAGTGGAAGTATATGCATATCTTCAGTTAGTCTTTTGATACATAGGACATGTGGAAATGAATTGATGCCTTTATTGGGCCTTGATGGATCACCTAAAACATAGAGCAAGAAAGCAAGACAACTATCCAAAAGTATAATAATCTTTTGAAATCAAAGTATAATTTTAAGGAAAATCTCATAGAGAAAAACTGGGTTAAGAGATAAAAACAAATGTAATTTGTTCACCAAAATTGCAATGGAGCTAACGTGATATCAAGATAGAATAAAGGCTCAAAGTTTCAAAATAAAAAATTTAGGTATGAAAGAATTAATCAATGCTCTCATGAAAGAAATATACTAAAACACAAATGACCACAGACAAGGCCAACTAATGAAACCTGCATCAAGAATGCGTCAATCACATGGATATAGATAGTTCACTAATGAGTCATCCAACTACAAGTGAATGGGTCTAGAAATCCACCACCTACATGACCCACGATCTAAGAAATGAAGCATACAAAGAATTATCATGTTAGTATATTAATCAAAGAAATATGAGAGAGACAATGATAAATCAAAAGAATAAGAGACTCAAGCAAAAAATTAACTCAAGATCCTGATTTCCAATCATGTTTACTATAGTGAACCATAAGACAGGATTATGAGAAGTAATAACACATTGCCTTCAAGAAATCATGAAACACTAGGTAAACCCATGAAAAATCATCCTCACATTGAGGAACAAAATAAAGAACCATCCTATTACTGAGGAACATAATAAAGAATCATCCAATGCAACTTTGAAATGGAACAAGTTGATAAACATCAACGGAAGCAAGTGCAACCCTGTGCAACTTACAAATGGAACAAGTTGATCAACATCAATTGAAGTAAGTGCATCCCAGTGCAACTTACAAATGGAACAAGTTGATCAACATCAACTGAAGTAAGTGCAAACCAGTGCAGCTTACAAATGAAACAATATGCTCTAAAAGCATAAATTGCAACTATTCAAGCTCATCAATAAATAAGTTGATCAACATCAACTGAAGTAAGTGCATCCCAGTGCAACTTACAAATGGAACAAAATGCTCTAAAATCATAAATGGAAACTATTAAATCTCATCAAAAAAACAAGTAATAATACTCATGAAGGCAATAGTGTGAGATAATCTCATAATCCTAAATAATTGGAGATAAAGAAGAGATAAATGTAATAGCAACAAAAATGATATGGATATCAGTTAGAACACTCCATTGATGGTGAACATGAGAACTAATTAAGTAAGTCTTTAAACCAGTAATGGAAATATTACTATGAGGAGTAAATACATCATTTTAATCATCACTATGAGGAGAAAATATATCATTATCATCGTGAACAAAAAATTATCATCATAATGAGCAAAAATTATCACTAAGGGGAGTACATATATACTTACCATCATCATCTTTTTGAAAACTAATAGGAATATAAATAGATGCATTAGGATTTGGGTTTTGGATATGAAGTTGGTCGTCCATGAGTTCAATAATACCCCCTTGAAATTCATAATCTTTGACATTGGAACAATCATGCATTTCATTTTCTGTAATAACCACATCGCTTGCAATAGCACATTGTTAGTAATAGGATCATAAACTCTATAACCTTTACTAGATTCATCATACCCAACAAATGTAAATGAAAATAAATTAGAATTGAGTAAAGTAGAGAATAAACAGTTAACATTAAATAGAATTACAAGGTGAAGCTAAGTTTAGCTGAATGTTAAACACGAGATTAAGCGAGAAGCTTAATATATAAGAAGAATGATCACCCCTTTGTTTAAAGAACATAGACTCCTTTCTTACGAATAATAATCAAAATGAAATATTTCCATACCAAATTATAAAAACCATTTATTTTAATCTCTAGGATCAATGTTGACATGATTAATTAAAAAAATGATCAGATTAACTAAAGTAGAGAGAATTACAATGAATATATGATGAAAAAGATCAAGGAAGGTAAATTTAACTTAATGTTAATTACAATTGGAATGGATAAATAATGATATGAAAAAAAAATAATAATAAAAAATTAATTAATTAATTTTTTAGTTTAAATGAGAGAACAAATTTTAATTACCACTAATTAACGAGATAACAATTGAAAATGGTTATAATTGATTCAAAGAATGTAGGAATGAAATGATATAAAATAATATTGAGCAGAAAATTTGTATTGACGTTTAAATTTTTTTATTTAAACAAAATTTTAAAAGTATTAAAAAACTAAGTGAGAAGAGATTAACTTTGAATAAACTTGGATTAGAGAATAAAGAAAGATTAATGAATGACAAATTAAATGACCAAATTTGAATAAAGAGATACCTAATACTTTAAATATAAGATTAAATGAGTCTAAGTATATTTAAACTATTCTAAAATTAGATAAACCAGAGATAAATCAGAAGTGGATAAGAGCAAAATGTTGCACAATAATGAAACTAACAAATATTCTCAGTGCGAATGCTACAGAATGCAGAAAAAAGAATATAAATATATATTATACTATTTCAGGAAATTAAATTCCTAATGGCAACCTGCAAAACAAACTCTCCAGAAGAAAACGTTAGAACTATTATGATATGATAAAAAAAATAGTGATATGATAAAAAAAAACCTTGAATGATGCTATGATTAGACAAAAGATAGACACGTAGAAGATAGCAGAAATGAGTTAAAATAGAAATGACTAACTAAGATAACAGTAGAGCTTGCGCTTGGAAGAAGAGTATTATGATTACCATGAGGACATGTTAGATGTGCTCATTGAAATTTTTGTCTATCTTATCCCTGCATAATAGAAATTTGATAAAGCTGGAGATGAAGTCGTGGGGTGGTGAAGCTCTGCATGATATGCATGTTAAACAATCTACCTAAAATTTTTGACTGTCTTCATGAAATTTTTTTGGCCTGAGGCATGATGCATTTTCTTGTGGTATTTCAATGTATAAGAGCGTATTGGAAAAATAAAAAAGAAAACATGATATGCATGTTCCTCACAATGGTGTTGTTTAGGTATGTTGAAATATTTGATTGGCAAAAGTAATTTGATAAGGATTTAGTTTTGGTATAATTTTCTTACATGTAAAAATTTATAACTGTTTAAATTATTTGAAATGAAAAATAACAATGTTATACAGTTGGTATGGGTTTTCCATAGTGTTGTTGGTCAAGGCTCACGGATGTAATGGACTCTCCTATACCCTTAATTATGCAGAGAATTTATACTCAAAGTGTTTACTGAAAATGCAAGTGTAATTGACAAGCATAAAGTTGATTCTACAAGCTTTGCGGCCATTCTTCCCCTGCTATGCCAAAGTGGGAACTTTGAACAATGAGAGAATATCCATCAAAGCATAATGCGACGATGTAAATGTATGTAAATCTGCAAAATAGGAAGCATGATCAAGGCTGCAATCACCAATATGAGAACTTCGAACAGGTTATAGAAATTCATCAAAGTATTAAGGAAAAAGGGATTATCATTAGATGCTGTAGTCGTGAGTGCCCTCACAGACATGCTTGCAAAAAGGGAATCATAGACTATTCAAAACACATGTTAGACATGTCTTTTCATAAAAAATAATTTGGAAATGCTCTAGCCAGTATGTATACAAAATATTGAAGAATACAAAAAGAACATACACTATTTGAAAAATGCCGCAAATGAATGTGGTCTCATGTATACCATGATGAAAATGTACTTTTGAAAAAGAAAAAGAATATAATCATAGACAACGTGGCTCAATTGTATGACAAAATGTTGCAAAGACATGTCATGAGCCATCTTGGGGAATGAAATGAAATCATTTGAGAGAAAGTGCAAATGGAGTTATGGAAAATGTTTTAAAAGTTCAAACACATACAATTCGTATGAATGGAAGCCACCAGTTTCAAAGCCACACCAAAATGAAAGTTTTTTTGCGTAGAGGGGAAGTGCTGTGAGAGGAATGAGAACGAGAAAAAAGTTGAAGTCTCTCAAATTTGGAGTTGCGAGAGGTTTGAACAAAGACCAATGAACAAAGACAAATTGCTATGAGATGTTGCACAATGCAAAGATTAAATAAAATGTTAATGCTGATCAATGTATAGTGCTGCGTAATTCCCTGCACTCAAAATGTTAACATAGAAAGGAAAGACATCAAGAGAAGGAATCTAATATTAAGATATAATATTTCAGAGATAGAGATATACTAGAATAATAGAGATCAAGATAAAATATCAGAGATAATGAATAAAAATGTTTGCAAAGATATGACTGTCCCTGAAATATAGTCCTAGTGTGGGGGCAATATCTCTCAAATGAACTGTTGGATTTATCTAATTTTTAGATATGATTTGCAAAACCTAATTATGAAGGATCTCTTTGAAGCGATTGGAGAGATGATATCAGAATCAAAAGTTATTAATGAATGAGTGCGGGTCTATAAAACTGTCTTCAAAATGATAATCATATAAATGTTTAAATGGTTTGCATAAAAGAAAGAATCTAATAACAAAGATTAACAAAAGAGAGATAACTACAAAAATATATTAAAATCAGCACAAGAAATATATAAAAATCTACAGATAATAAACATAAGAAAAATGTTAGCAGAGATATGTAAACCAGATATATGTAACCCTGCAAGAAATAATGTTAAATTCCTGCAGCAAGTAGATTAAAGTTTAAAAAAAATTGCTTTAGAGAGAGATGTTGAATCTACAATAGAAATCATATAGAAATTTGTAATATCCCGCACAAATTGTTAGTGAAATAGGTTTTGATATCAATTAAAGATAAAAATCAAGATATTAAAATCTGCAGACAAACTGAGAATCAAAGAAATGCCTGAATGCAGAGATGTTAGAGCTGGAAAAAATGTTAGAATTGGATTTAAATATTGATTTAAAAAGAAAAAATACAACTTAGAATATGAAGAAGATGTTGTATTGCAAGAAAATAATGAAGAAAAAACCTGCAAAACAATGGTTAGATAACAAAAAAGGTACTTTCTCCTCTACAACTGAAATATTCTTCAACTATTCCTGCATGCACACTCAAAAGAAAGGATTAAATAGCTCTGATACCATGTTAGAAACTTAAAGAAAAATGAAAAAAAGATAAGGAAAGAATCCAAGAGAATGTGCAAAAGGAAGATATATACCAAACACAAAGATAAAGAGAGAGTTTCCTTCAATAGACCATACATCAAGATCACCAAAATGCTCCAAGAACCAAGAAAACTAAACAAGAATTTTGAAAGGAGAAAAACAAGAAAAAACCCCTTGTGAATAATATGAATGAGACAAGAAGCCATGAAAGAGAGAGTGAGCTTGAGCAAGAAGCTCATTACAAAATTGTGTGAGAGAAGCATCTCTTAAGTAGAGATGAGTGAAGGAGTTTGCATGTAACTCCCATATCCTATGAGTGCCACATTAAAATTAGGTGTGTGCCATGTGTAGGAATCCTCTTAAGGAGGAATATCTAATTTTCTTATTAAAAAAATTAAAAAAATGTGACATGTCCTCCTACTTGAACTAGAGGACAAATAAAAATTAGGATACCTTAGTTTATCCTTTAATTACAAATATAACCAAGGAAAGATTAAATTCTAACAATTTTTCTATGAATATTGGGCAACATAACTGTGTTGTGCCAAGAATTAATAAATAAGGTAAATAACAGATCTAAGGGTTTTCTAAATACCCAAAAACTTAAAACTCAAGCAATCACCTAATAACCACAATGAAAACTCATGCATCTATTCAAACACAAGAAACCATACAATTGCAAAACTAGAACCAACAAATGGATTATAAACCCTACCTTAGATCCAATGCAAGAAACTAAAAATAATATCTTTGAAGATTGTAGAACCTTGAATTCTCCAAGAATGAATTCAACCATAGATCTAAAACCATGAAGAATCAAAGCACAAAAAATCTAGAAATTCACACAAAACTTCAATACACATACAACCACAAAATCCCCAAATTCTCCAATTGCCCAAAAATACACAAAAACTCTCTTCAAAATCTCCAAAACCTGTTATGAGAGAATGAGAGGAGAATTCTCCTAAAGAGAATCAACTTCCCCAAATTATGCAAACCCTCATGAAAACACATTCAGTCAATCCCTATAAAGACTCCCCTTGAAATTGAAAGTAAATCACATTTAAATAATTAAAATATCTAATTACTTGAACAACTCAACTTTGAATCCTAAAATCAAGTTGAACTCTTTGAGTTTGAAAATACTTTTTTAACAAAATCATGAACATGTAATTAATAAAATATTAAATTAAATAACTCAAATATTTAAATCAAAATAATCCATGCAACTCAATATTTAATTAAGTATAGAAGCATATTCACTCTAATTTTCAATTAAATATTAATATTCAATAATTGTACTTTAATTAACTTTTCAATTAAACATAGGTATTTAATTTAATTTTCAATTAATTAAATACTCTATATTTAATAATTAATACAACTATATTCAATCAAATAAATAACATGATATAACACACACATAATCAAATTAAGCACCTAAAATCTAATCACAAAAAAAATAAAATATGCTCAAGGAAAGGGATACTCGAATTCCTGTCAACTAGACGAATTCGGTAAGGTAGTCAAATAGATACTTGTCCATTACTTAGGAAAATTAGGTTTAGGATAAGATTTGGACCTGAATACTATCTCCCCTCTCTTACCATTGATATTATTGCGATAGGGCATGCTCACTCCTGCTAATTTAGGGAAGACGTAGCCCGATACCTGCAACCCTGTCATCACAAAGACGAACATACATGCATATATAATATGACAAACAATGGTTGAGACTAGGTTATCGTGTGGATCTCGCCGAAGCAAGTAACTACGACTCTGTCCCATACCATATCAAGCACATCAAACAGTAATGCAAAACATACAATGATCCATGTGCATATAAATCTAGGGTCAGTATTGTTAGAAAACCATAATTGAAATGAAATCCTAACATATACATAAGCATCATTAAATAACCATAATCCCATATACACATAAGGTATAACATACTAACAATGGATCAATAAAATACCAAAATGTAATACATAAATATCATCTAAATCATTTGAATAAATCCACACATACACGAAAAGGCCTAAAAGAGTTTGGCATCCAAAATTGAAAAGCAAACTAAGAGGTGGGTATTACATCCCCCTCCCCTAAAACTAGTCTTACTCCTGGAAGCCTAAAACAAAGATAGAGATATCACTCTCTCATCACAAAACATCCAACCAAGTCCTAAAAGAATCAAAGTGTGGGTCCCATAGGACCTTTCCCAGGTCTCTGATTCAAACACTGAGGATCATTCCCCACTGTAGGAATCCAGAAACTAGCTACAAGACCTCTACTCACAGCACCACTCACAATAGCATGATACACAGGTGGAGGATGATCAAACACTACATACACTCTATGAGACATACCAACATTACCCACTATAGGCCTAGAAGTTGCTGGCCTCTATCCTAAGGACTGCGGTACACGCTGAGGACAACTGACAGCAAAATGTCCAAACTACCCACAAGTAAAGCAAGCTCCCTTGCTACCACCTTCTCTAAATGATGGTGCTCTAGACTGTTGAACACTTCCCCTACTGACATCCTGATACACACTCTATGCTGGTTGAATTAGCTGATTGTGCTTACTGTACTGAATGTCACGAAAGTTCCTAATCTGAGGACCACTAAAAGAGGAAGGATTGTTTCCTCCTTGCTGCTGAGATTGATTACCATTTGGAATGCTAGAAGGACCTCTCAAATTCCTAGCTACCTGAGAATGATTACCTCTAACAACAGAAGTAGGTTCTCTAGACTGCCCTCCTGAATGACCACCATATCCCAAGGCTAGATTTTCCTTTGCAGGGTAGCTTTGATGACCGCCTCCCTGAGGGATGTAGGCTGAAAGAATCTAACCTCCCCAATAATGCATTAATTTAGCCCCCTAACAAAGTGCTGAATTCTTAGTGCCGAATCCTGACCATACCCAACATACAGTTTGAGCTCAAAGAATTGATGCTCATACTCAACCACTGATAGGGTCAACTGCCTCAAGTTATGAAACTCATCCGCCCTTTGCTGCCTCCACTGATCAGATAAAAAGCACTCTCAAAAGTGCTCAAGGAATATCTCCCATGTCACTAAATCCATATGGAGACCTAACTTCTCCTCCTCTATCTTCCACCATATCGCTACAAAATTGGAGAGTTGCATTACTGCATACCTAGCTTTAGTATTGCTACTAAAGGGATGCATAGAAAAAATCCTCTCTAATGCAATAAGACAAGTATCAGCTTCAAACCTTGTTCCTTTCCCATCAAAGGAAATAGGTGGAACTCTCATGAGACCCCTCATGTGGTTCACTGCCACAACCTCAGGATCCACTGTAACTGTCCTCCTTGGAGGGCTCCTAGATCTCTCCCTCTCCACTCTACCCTACACAGGAATATGATTCAGTAACTCCTACAACAAATGTCTAATGTCTGGCTCTCCAGACTCAACCCGACACTCATCCCTCTACTCATCTCTACTGTGTTGATGAGCACTTTCCTAATTGACACTCATGGAAGGATTGTTATCCCTACCCCTTCCACGACCACCACTTTGGCCTCTACCATGACCCCTAGCAGCTCTAGTTTCAGGCATGATTCCTGAATCAACCAGAGAACCAAACCACAACTTAGAACCAACATCAAAACCAAATAACATCAAAACAAATCAAATAATCATAAAGAAATGGTTTTAAATACACCAGAGTTTTATGTCTATGTTTAGTACAAGTTTTAAAATCAAAAGACAACTAATGGGAATACATATTTCCTAGAGCTCCTAGTGTAGAAACTTGGGCTCTGATACCAAGTGTAATGCCCCGCTAGGGAAGCCAAGATAACTTAACCTAAACATGACACTAAGTTTATGAAATAATTTTTTTCTTAAATGTTTACAAACAATATTGATAAAAATGCGGAAGCAATGCAATGAAGTACATGACATACATGAAATAAAACTCATACATATATAACATTTCTCGAGGGTTCCTTGACGTAGAATTACTTAAGTATAATAATCTATGAATAAAAAAATATAAAGAATTGACATAAAGGTTACATCAACTAATTCCAATAACATACATCTCATAATAAAAGATTACATATACATCTGATACCAAAGGGTATACAACCTAATCAACATCCATTGCACAAGTCGCAGGGTATGTAATAATACATAATAAAACAATATAATGCATCCTCCAAAGGATGATAACCAATATACACATATGGTACAAGTACACAACTAATGTAACTGAACAAGTCTCCAAAATACTAGAAGATGAAACCACAACAAGGAACATCCAAGCATGAAGAAGAATTTGTCAAAATCTCAATGGTAATATGAATCACTACCACCCGACCACATGGAACCAAAGGTCCACTCCCACCATTCTAAGGAGGTAGTAACAGGCCCACTCACACGGGGTATACGACATAAAGGAAACATCAAGGTATACATGACATCATACTCAAATGCATAGGAAGATCCTATAAGTTCACTAAACCATAATAAGAAACATTAATAAATACCAGAGGTAACCGACGCACGTAGGATAACCTAAGCTATATATAAGGAAGTGTCATCACATAAGCCTAATCGGGAAGGTAACCCTAGTAGTACCTCTTGACTCTGGCCTCCAAGTGACACTATGTGGCTCAATAATCCTTTCGTGAAGACAAGGATCCCAACTCCCATCCTATCATGCAACAACACTCAAGGCATGGGTAGAGACTCAGACATCTTATTAGTTCATTTTAAACCCCTTTAATGTTTCACATTATCACTTACCAATGGGTTTACCTAGTAACCGCTTAGAGTCCTGGACCCCCATTGCAAGCCACTTCCCCACTATACACTTAGTTAACCTACTTAGGCTCAACAAATCATGAAGGTAATACATAACTCTCAAATTGCATCCTGCTCATACAGGAGCACATTGGTTCTCAAATAACCACAACAATAACCACAGTATCCTCATAAGACCATAAAGCACATCATACTGAATCAGGTTAGGTATAATAAATCAAGACTATGACATAGTCACAAACCACGAACTAACATCACATAAGATACCATGCAGAAAGTAGAACCCCAAAACCTCTAGATTTATGTCCTAAAGGTCATCTAACCCAATAGATTCCCAAAAACATGATAACATAAAAGAATACATAATTCATTTCATCACGCACTCCAAACACATCATGGCATAATAAATGCATATTCAGAATTCACTAATTAATCAGTGTTAACGTAGCGATAAACAAATCAATAATCGATATACCTAATCACTCTCATATGAGACTAATAATGTTCCATAAAAAATAAATAACCATTTACAAAGTCATAAACTAAAATGTCAATAAACAATAAATATCTTAAATCATCTATATCCCATTTCCAGATTTAAAATATATCATTAAATATAATACAGGTATATATACTTATATTTAAATATCATATATACATATATCATAAATAATAATTAAAAAAAAAAAAAAGTTATATTATAAGAAATAAACATTACTCATATTCTATAAATAATATAATTCAAAACCTTTTTTACTATAAACTTATATTAAAACTATATAATAAAATTTAAATTAAACTAAATATAAATTAAATTAAATTAGACTTAAAAAAAATAACCTAAATATAAATTAAATTAAATAAAAACTAAACTAAACTAAACTAAAATAACATAAAACTAAAAACCATGCTTTAAAAACAAAAAGCAAACTTTAAATAAACTAAAAGAAAACTTATCTTTAAACTGTAACTTTGCTTTAAACTCTTTTTCACGCATGAAAAGGGAAAGGAGATAGGGTTGTGTGGGGAGTGGTGACACACGTGGTCCCCTCCCTAGTCTTAGGGAAGCATGCACACATAAGCCTTAGGCTTGTGCTTAGAGTATAGCGCGTGGGAAAAAAGGGGATG
Organism: Thuja plicata; assembly: GCA_018584345.1. Taxonomy (NCBI): domain Eukaryota; kingdom Viridiplantae; phylum Streptophyta; class Pinopsida; order Cupressales; family Cupressaceae; genus Thuja; species Thuja plicata. Next base: position 109,618 of record MU224808.1, on the reverse strand, counting down.
TGGTGGTCCTGTCCCCACATAAATTTTTTTTTTAATTTTTTATTAAAACTTTTCTAAAAAAAATAGCATAGGTAATTGAATATAATAATTTTTTTTTGTTAAATAAATATTTCTGAAAACAGAAAGTAAAATAAGACATTTTTTTTTTTTTTTGTCTTTTACGTCATTTTAAAAGTGACTGGTGAATATTTTTCACCACTGTATTTTTTTCCAGAGAGATTAATCTTTTGAAAATAATTAATTTTTTTTTATAGGAAATTGATTTTTCTTTTAAGGGGATTAATTTCCAAGCATTTATTTTTCCTCTACTATAGTTCTAACTATATAATAGTTAATTTTTTGTTTTCTAAGAGATCCACAGAGAATTTTTCTACGAAAATTGGGTAGCATAACTGTGCTATGCCAAGAATTAATAAATAAGGTAAATAACATATCTAAGGGTTTTCTAAATACCCAAAAACTCAAAACTCAAACAATCACCTATTAACCACAATGAAAACTCATGCATCTATTTAAACACAATAAACCATACAATTGCAAAACTGGAACCAACAAATGGATTATAAACCCTACCTTAGATCCAATACAAGAAACTGAAAATAAAATCTTTGAAGATTGTAGAACCCTGAATCCTCCAAGAATGAATTCAACCACAGATCTGGAACTACGAAGAATCGAAGTACAAGCAATCCAGGAATTCACACAAAGCTTCAATACACACATAACCACAAAATCTCCAAATTCTCTAATTGCCCAAAAACACACAAAAACTCTCTCCAAAATCTCCAAAACCTGTTATGAGAGAATGAGAGGAGAATTCTCCTAAAAAGAATCAACTTCCCCAAATTATGCAAACCCTCATGAAAACACATTCAGTCAATCCCTAAAAAGACTCCCCTTGAAATTGAAAGTAAATCACATTTAAATAATTAAAATATCTAATTACTTGAACAACTCAACTTTGAATCCTAAAATCGAGTTGAACTCTTTGAGTTTGAAAATACTTTTTCAACAAAATCATGCACATGTAATTAATAAAATATTAAATTAAATAACTTAAATATTTAAATCACAATAATCCATGCAACTCAATATTTAATTATTTAATTAAGTATAGAAGCATATTCACTCTAATTTTCAATTAAATATTAATATTCAATAATTGCACTTTAATTAACTTTTCAATTAAACATAGGTATTTAATTTAATTTTCAATTAATTAAATACTCTATATTTAATAATTAATACCAACTATATTCAATTAAATAAATAACATGATATAACACACATAATCAAATCAAGCACCTAAAATCAAATCACAAGCAAAATAAAACATGCTCAAGGAAAGGGATACTCGAATTCCTATCAACTAGACGAATTCGGTAAGGTAGTCAAACAAATACTTGTCTATTACTTAGGAAAATTAGGTTTATGATAGGATTTGGACCTGAACACTATCTCCCCTCTCTTACCATTGAGATTATTGTGATAGGGCACGCTCACTCCTTCCAATTTAGGGAAGACGTAGCCCGATACCTGCAACCCTGTCATCACAAAGATGGACATACATGCATATATAATATGAAAAACAATGGTTGAGACTAGGTTATCATATGGATCTCGCTGAAGCAAGTAACTATGACTCTGTCCCATACCATACCAAGCACATCAAATATTAATGCAAAACATACAATGATCCATGTGTATATAAATCTAGGGTTAGTATTTTTAGAAAACCATAATTGAAATGAAATCCTAACATATACATAAGCATCATTAAATAACCATAATCCTATATACACAGAAGGTATAACATACTAACAATGGATCAATAACATACTGAAATGTAATACATAAATATGATCTAAACCATCTGAATAAATCCACACATACATGGAAAGGCCTAAAAGAGTTCGGCATCCAAAACTAAAAAGAAAACTAATAGGTGGGTATTACAAAGTGCTTTCTAATGGTGCAGTCCAATTGTCTACAATTGACCCTATCCGCTTCAAGTTATTGGTCAATGGTCACAGACTCCGTCTATACCATAGACCTACCACTAAAGAAGAGTTCCTATGAAAATTTGAAGAGTGCTCCTGTAGCCAATGGACCTCCTCCAGCTGAAGACACTGCTGCAGCTAATGGACCTCCTCCAACTTAAAAACCTCCTGCAACCAATTGGGGAAAATTTTTTCTCCAGTCGTCTCTTTAACTTCATCGCAAAACAATCATAATAAAATTTTTGTTTCACATGAAAATATCTCTCTCCACAATAAAGTCACCATCACATCACATACCATCAATCTTTTCTCCCATTTTTACTTACACATCCCATCATTATTATTCCACTCATTACTTTTCACTTTGCACACGTCATCCGATCTTTTCAGATTTAGACATTTATTGATTATTACTCTTTAGGTACAACTTCATTTATTGTTTGCAACATTTATATTTTCATTAGACGTTATTATACATTCCATTGTATTTAATATTAGTGCTTCATGCAAGTGTTACTGTACTTCCTAACCACACATGTGAGGACACCTGTCATAATTTTTGTAGGGGACAGTTCGTTAACTCATTAACTCATGTTTTTCCATAATAACCCTTATGTAAGCAGTACTGCGTAGTCATTTTATAATTAATTGATGTGACAACCCCAAATAATGCAAAATTCTCTGCCAAGTTTTTCATTTTAAACCCAAATCATATTTCCAGCTCTGGTTTTTCAAACTTCTCCTCTGCTATAATCCCTATAACCCTACACCAAGCATTTATCTAGCATTATTCAGTCTTAAGATTACACAAAATATAGGGGAATATAATAGGACATAATTGTTATTGAGGATACAGAGAGCAGAGTTTTGAAAAAACCATTTTTAGTTGCAGAGGAAGTTTCAAGTGATTTAGAGTTTTTGGGTTGCAGAGTTTTTCAGTAACAATGGGAGGGCCACCAATACGCCATGAGCTAGGGGATCACTCATCTTTATTACAAGATCAAGCAAGTGTCCAAGTCTTTAACCACATGGGCTGGCTTACTTATTTTTTCAGGCTCTATGGTTATGACAAAGCTATAACCATGGAATTCTTGTGCACTTAGATCAATGAAGTTGCTTATGTAAAGGGATTAAGGGTGGAGGCTTCAGAAGCACAGATTGTAGAGGTTTCAGGACTTCTTTCTATGGGTGAGGTTTTTACACATGAACATAATGCACAAACAGCCAAGGATAAATTCTCCTGGCCCATAGATGCTGTATTGGAAACTAGTAAGCAAGGGGTGAAGAGAACATCTCTTCCAGAAGATTACTCCTGAAAAGGTGTCCATGTGATAAGGTACATTACTTGTGAAGGGAAATTTTTGTACTTGCATGCTATGCATTTTAAACTATTGATTCATTTGCAGCATGGCCACCTTGTTAATGTACCCAATTTCCTATATTCTTTGTTACAACTAAGCTCAGAAGAAGTTAGGAAGGGGAAATTAAATGTAGCTACTCACCATGGGTTGATAAAACTCATGGTAGAGAGATCTTTATGGGATAATTCTCCTATGACATGGGATGAATTTATCACCACACCCCATGTGCAGTTATGAGGAGAAGGACCACAACCTAGATTTAAAAAAACATAAGAAAATGATCTTGAGGAGGAGGCACCTAAAGAGGATGAATCCATTATTCTGCAGACCGTGCATAAAAATCCCTCTTCATCGAGGGGTGAACCAGAGCATATGACTTCTGGTAATCCAAACCCTAGCTCAGGGAGTGGTAAAACCAAGGGTTCTTCAGATTTGCAGACCCCACAAACCAAACAAAGTGCCCAAAGGAAAGAAAAGGGAAAGGCAAAGATAGTTGCGAATGCTGAGCAGGAAAATCTTATTTTATCAGAAAAACCTGTTTCTTCTACAACCATACCGATAAAGAAACAATAGACATCACAAAAGTGCTCTACTGCATCTATGGAAACTCTTCCATGACAAAGTAGTCATTTGAGCACACCACAGGCAAACAAAATAGACTCACTTGCAATGACTAGGTCATCTCCTAAAGATCCAATTGAGGAATCTTTAAAAGAACAACCACAAGCAGGAAGCCCATGTACAAAATGTTTGGATAATAAGGAAATAGATCCTGAAGCTGAGAAAAGGGACACAGAAATAATGAATTTGGAAACAACATGCATAGAGACAAAACACACTGAAACTACCAATATGTCTTCTTCTCAAGAAGAAGTCGATCAAGGGAAACATTCCCTAGTTCTAACGTTGGAATAATTACCCATTGATGGGTCAGATACAGTCACAACAATAGAACAAGTCACTATAGCTACTCCAATTCAAAAGAGTTAGGTAACACTATAATCCCTTTCCATTGACTATTTTAATCAAATGCAATATGAAAAGTCAATGTGGGAGCTGGAAAAGGATAGGTTCAAAAGGGAATTAGGCAGGAAACAACAAGAGGTGCAATTGCTACAGAGCAAATTAGATTCAATTACACATCTAATTCCACAATTGATAGTGTTGATGGAATTTTTGTGATTGGGTCTACCAGTAGATGTAAGTTGTCACCGGGTAACGGGGTACCAGCCAACTTTGCCTGTAAAGGTTGTCTGCGAAAATGAGATTCCCTAGGCCTCCAAGTACTTGGGAGTCGGGTCTCGATGGTGCGGGGCTCGGTTGGGAGATGTGACTATTTTTGAGGGGGATACCTGGTTATCTTCAACTCACTCTCTCCGGGGATTCAAGAAGGTGAGGTTTCTCCAAGCATTCTTACACTTAACAAATAAACTGAAAAAGATCCTGTAGAGTTAGAAATATTTCATCTACCTATAGTTATGCTGAACATTCAAAACATCAACAATACTCTAACACACTATACTAAATACCGAAGAAACATACAACCATCAATTCATATTTCATCAGTAGCAAGGGAAAGGAGGTTGTTAATCTACTTTTAGTGTTAGAGCAGAGGACACGAAGAACACAAAGCATAAAATATCGTCAATCCAGAAGACAAAATGCCAACAATATCATTGCAAGAACTCTCCTTTCTTCATTAACATTTCTTCCAGCAAGCACTGGTGCATGGTACAATGGTGGCTCCAAGGGAGCATCTAACTACTAAAAGCTTAAAGACTAAGGAGCATTGAGCTCTGCAAGTGAGAAATGAAATACTGATTTTCTATTACTATGGACCGCAAAATCATCAATTTTTTTGACCCTTAGAATGGGGCCAGACTTACTATTTATACACATACATCTAACCCTAACCCTAACTTATGTTACACTATACATTAAAATATATTATCTTGTGGCCAGTACTACCTGCGCCACTCTACAAAATACCTAGAGACAGGCCTGTCATGTCAGAAGAAAAAGATGAGAAGTGGAGAGGAAGAATCGGCCTCGAGAAGAGAGCCGAGAAGGAGAAGGAAGAAATATGATCCCCCAAGGATCAAGGCTACATGCCTCATAAATGGGAAAAATGGTGCCCTGTCTCCAATGTGCCAGGTGTACTTCTAAAGTGGCACCTCAGGAAGATCATCTGTCAGAAAAATTCTTGCCAATTTGACATGCCTTGGTGTATTTATCTACCCTCTGACAACCTTTATTAACTGCTTTGAAAGTGACCGATTGGTCTTGGGGACCGGGACATGGATCACTGAAAGAATACAAAATATAGGATCCAGGACTCTAGGATCTGGGAACTTACATCCCAAAAGAATAAAGAATACAAAAACACTTAGGTTTTCTCTAGCCCCAGAGAAAATTTATTGTTGCTTATTATCATTGAAGGTCTGGAGGAGATGGGAAATTCCATCCTCATCAATATCTTTAAGGCTAGCCCACCAGTACTTAACCACCTCAATCTGTTCCCTCAGATCCAGAACATTTCCCTTAAATTCATTAGCTATCTTTGCCGCATCATGACCACTGAGTATCATGTGAGTTATTCTCATCATTTGAGCTCCATCTATTCCCTCTGAGGATTGATACCTTGACTCCATTAACTCATCAAACTTCCCCAAAAAATATTCCTCTGATGTGCATGTGTTAGTGCTAAATGGATCAGCTCTAGAGACCTTCATAAATAAAGACTTGTATAAATTAAAAGAATATTGTACTGCATCGAATTTATCCCACAGAGTCCCCACCAATTGCTTGATTATCCCCAATGTGAGGTTAAGTCTAGAGTGCTGGGTTCTCACAAAATCAAATGACTCTTCCCCCAAAATTCTGGACTCGAAGACAACTGCTTCTCTGAGGCCAATGAGTTCTTTGAACTCAACTTTCCACACCTCATAATTCTTGATGTCCACCTCCCATATATTGATGGTGGTTTTAGCCTGATGCAAGACATGGTGGGCCGCATATAGGTCTGGGAGGGTGGACATCAGGAAACACTGAACATTTCCCAACTATAAAGTGACCCACTCATCAACTGCTTGGGCCTTCTTTTTCATCACCCATAGTGAGTTTATGTCACTTTGCGGCAATGGTGCATCAGATGTAGAGGTTTCCAAAGGAATAACATTGATAGGCCGGGCCAACTCAATTATCAAGCCCATGAGGTTTGCATTTTTCTCCTTTTCTGCCTTAAGCTTTTGAGCCTCCTTTTCATAATGAGCCTCTACTACCTTCGATGCCTCTTTCAAAAGGTCTACTTCACCCTGTTTCGATCTCTTCCCTAGCGATATCTCCATGATGTTATAATCTATGGCCTTGGTCATTACCTCGTCTGAGTCTGGGGAAGGTGTTGCTATCACTGGAATTGTTTCTCCGCCCGACCTGATTTGAAGAGTGTGAATCATCCTGGCTTTCTTGGACTTTGGTGGGTTTTGGGCCTAAGCCATCATCTCTACCAAGGAAAGATGGGCTCTGGGTGTTGACGGGGGGGCCTTCCTCTTTTGGGTTTCTATCAACCATGGTGGTAGTAGGGGTGGCTTGGTAGCCAAAATGTGTTCCTGTGACTTCTCCCCAATGTCTTACTGTGCCCCTTTTGTATTATGAGCCTCTCCCAGCTCCTTTCCTGTATCTTCTATCTCACCGACAATATTTTCTTTGGTGGTACCTGTATCTTTTTCCCCACCATCTATATCTTTAGTAATATCTGGGTCCTCATTGGTTTCCCCAAGGTTTTCTTCTTCCTATTACTGTTCTTCCTCAGCCTCTATTGCTGGGATATCTTCTTCCATTGGTGCATCTTTAGGTGGTGGGGGAGGCAATGGGCCAAGGTTTAAAATTAGGGCCGTAGTGATTACCTCCCAAAAGGTTGCCTTTGGGAGTGGCATTTGGAGCAGGATAGTTGGGGTCAAGGTTGTTCCTGAAGGTCCAGTTTCCCCAGCCGATGCCATTTTCTCACTTTGTTCCTGTTGTTTCCCTGATACTCCTATGTCCTGTATCTCCAAAAATTTGGAGGCAATTTCTTGTTCTACCTCCTTTTCTTCTTCCATTTGTTCCTCCTGCTTCTGCACAGGTTCCTGTTCTGGAGCTTCCTCCTGCTCCGGGACTTTAGCTTCTATCTTCTCAATGTCCCATTGCAAATTATTGAACTCATCGATTCTAAAGACATCATCAAATTCATCCTGAGGGGGAGGATTTTCTAAGACACGAGTGGGCTCTGGTTCCCTCTCTAGCTCTCGGGAGTCAGAAGAAAGGATGTCAACTTGTGGGATGTGAGGCATCCCTAGCTCTGGCTTTGCCTTTGGTTTCATATTGAGTCTCTTCTTTTGTCTGGTGACCAAAAGTGGCATTGCATCTCTTAGGACCTGCTCCTCTCCTAGATCTACTCCAGTTTCCTTGACCATTATTGCTACTGGTGATGGGGAAGGAGGATGGATGGGTCCGGTCATGAGCACTAGGGTAGCCAACCGCATGATTAAATTCTCCCTCATCTGCTTGGAGACCGCTATTGATTTCTTTAGCTATTATTTTATGGGGTTCTCCTATGGGGATGGGGTCTCCATTATTCTTTTTCCCTTATCTCCTCCCTCTAAATAAGTTCTAGCCCTAGGGGTTAGCTTTGGTACCGACTAGGCAGCCCTGTGGGTACTCCCGAGGCATATTCTTTTGAAATACTCATGGCTGCACTCGACCTTGTTGCGATTAAATTCCTATATGGTGGGCTCCTCCTAGGCATTATAGTTCACTGGTGGGAGGGCCAACTTATCAATCCCCTTTGTTTTGTACTAGGTGTTTATTATGGAGCCAGTGTTTGAGAAGTTATCAAGGAATCTTTGGAGCTTCAATTTGTCCATCATCCCCATGGTCATCCAGACGTAATGCCGGCTCTGAACTTCAATGAAATCCTATAAATCTTCCCAGATGTCTTCCATGTGGTACCAATGCAATTAGTGGGGCTTTGATGCCCAGGGAAGTACCAACACAATTTTTCAATGGGGATCAAAGTTCTTCCGCGCTAGGTAGAATTCTGTTAGGTTCATGCTTTTGAGCTCATTGTCTGCCTCCTTGGTTGCGGCCAGACTGCATGAGTAATTCTCACAAGTGATTAGGAATGGAATATTTGTTACCTTCTTTAAGGCATACAAGGCATGTAATTCCATCATTTTCCTCTAGTACTCCAACAGAATTATCTTGTTCCCACAATGTTTGGGCAACAAGTAGGGTTTTCCAGAGAAGCCGGTTACCCTTATGTATGTATGCTAGTGGAATTGTATATAATAATGGCCATAACTTCTGACCAGATCCATCGCCTCCATAGAAAGGTGGTACCTTGCATCCCAGGTGGGTGTGAGTAGGTTGTAGTAGATAAAGGCATCATTTACCTAGCAGAAGCTGGGGAAACTGGCCTCCCATTGAATCTGTGGGAAATAATCCTCGCGGGCCTTCTAACCCTGGCTGATCCCAAGTACTGCTGAGGTGAGTAACCCATTGGTGTGGGGTTGTTGTTGCACTAAGGCCTAGAGAACATAAGAATTCATATAAAACTTCCTCTTTTGGACCACCTGGAGGAATTGAGAATCTACGTGGTTTGAAATAATGGCGGCCCAACCAAAGTACTCCCCGTCGGTGGAAATGCTGAGCAAGAAGTAGTACGTCCACCTTGTGAATTTTTGGGCATGTGGTTTCCTGAAGACCTGGGAAAGTGCTATCATCCCTATCTGGATGATCTCTTTAAATTCAAACTAGGGGATCTCTAGTTTCATTCTCTTGGGGTCCCTCTTTGGAGTCTTGAGCCAATACGTATTCATGTATATTTGGGCCGCGTCCTCCAACTGCTTAAATTGTGCTAAGGCATCTAATCTGGTAACCATAGTGGGGTTGTCAAACTGAGGGATCCCCAACCCTATCCAAAAATTCACGGCATCAAGAGACACCATGGGGGTGGGATACCCAGTTGGTTACGGGGCTGCGAGCATGACGGTCCGGACGAAAGAGTTGTAATGCGTGGCAAGTGTAAGAATTAACTATGGGGCCTGCACGGAGCATATCAAATAGGTGGCCTTGAGAATCTTGGAATCCCCGATGTTGATCACCTACAGATCCCTAGACAATCGTTGAATGTACATTATTTTCACCAAGGCCTGCATCTCGGCACACATTCTGACGTTGGTGTTGGTGATCAATTGAATTTTGGAATCAATCTTTGATCCCATGATGGTGTTGTCCTTCACGTACTTCATGGTGAGAGGAAATTTCTCTAAGGCCCTCTCCATCTTAGATCTGACGGCTGCCCTCATGACCGCCATGGAAGGAAGTTCTAGACTCCAAGGTGGTGAAGATGTGGAAGCCTCAGACATGATGATAGTATATTGCTTTAAAAACCTGTAAGGCAAGACAACCATTAGAATTCATAGATAAATCATACTCTAGGGTCCAGAGATCTTACCACTGTGGTGTTTGTTTTCCTGAAAAATTAGTTTAGGTTCAAAATCCCAGAAAGATATATATAATGAAAAATTAAGGGAAATAATCAATATCCCGGGTCTAGGGGTTTCAACATACTTAGCAAAGTAAGGTGCAGGCTAGTAAAGATAAAAGACTTGGGGTCTGAGAAACTAACCATTGGAAGGTGTGTGAAAAAAGTGAACTGTCAGGCCCACGTGGGCGTCACGTGGCTATGCAATAAATGGAAGTTATGGCCAATGGCGGCGCCAACTGTCTGAACGCGCGTAAAGTGGAAACCACACGGATAATTTTAAATGCATTTGTGGGATTTAAATGAGGAATTGAAAGGGAAGTGGGAACGTTCTACAACAACTTGTGCCTCCAAAGGATCACCACTCCAACACTAAAAACCAATTGCAATTGTTTAGAATAGCTCGGAGTAACTCGCACTAGATTCTCGCTAAAATCTCTGTGATATTGCTCTGAAATTTGCTCAAATTTCTTAAGTGTTTTAATCACGGTAATTGTGAAAATGAAAGGTGATTTCTATTTATACCTGAGGTAAAAAGAAAGTTACCTCTCCTTCTGCAAACTCTGAAATAGGCTGACCTCCGGACTCCGGGCCCAGGGATTCCGTATGACCATACCTTCTTACAAAAAGAAGACATCGTGGTAAAGAATATCAGAGTCTGGAATCCATCTCCTGGAAAAAGAACGACCAACTCCAGGACTGGGTGCCATAGACATAAGGGACAAAAACAAATAAGTGAAACCAACACCGCGGGAAAGAAAAGCCAGGGAAAGAAAAACAAAGAAACAAAGGAAAAAGACAATGCAAAAGCCAAAAGCAGAAAACAAAAAAAAAGGGGGGACCCAACATTTTGCACACAAAATGTAGGGATGGAATGAGGGCATAACAAATGGAAACTATCTGGGATGAATGCCTTAGCACATTCAAGAACTATAGAATCTCTGGTTAGCAAAACTAGAATAAATCGTTACTCAAAGCATCTTACCTGTAAAGAGTAACATGTTTGAGAAAATCCAGTCACACGCGATTTAGTCCATGATCTTTTCATCAGTGGTGAAGTGTGTGCTTTGGAAAGAAATCAAGCCAATAACCTCTGGGAGAAGCAGAGAAGAGGCACTATGTATATCAAACCCCAAAGTCATCCAATTCACTCTTTTCCCTTGGAGACCAGAGTTTTGTCCCATTTTTTTTTTTGTATGTTTCTAGGTGGGAGTGAGGTACTTCTTTCACCATCAAGCTTAAGCTTAGCTAAATTTAATGGCGGTACTTCTTTCACCCTTCTGCCCACTTTAATATGCTGAATGGGGGAGAAAAAATCTGGACCCAGAAAGAATCCTTTTAAAAGTTTAGACTTGGGTCATCCAACTAGTGCAACCGATCTACTCTCGATGTGTTTGATTACATGTCCCTTAATTTTGATTTTACTGATTACTAGACTTTCGGAGATAAATCTGATGAAGATTACTCAATGTACTTTCAAACTTGCAAAATAACTCTAGAGACTGGACTGATTCCATCATGCTAACAATAGATTCTTATGTTCACCATGTTAAAGGCAACATCTCAGAGACCAGATGTTATACAAAGAATTCCAATCCTCACAAGAGGGAGAGAAAAATGCTAGAACTTGAAAAGAAGACAAGAAAAATGAAAGGCAAAGAAAAGAGAGGTGGTCCTAAAGAACACCAGCAAGACTATTTATAAGGCAAGGTACCTCCCAACAAGGCACTGGGAAAGAAATATTTACAGGCAAGGAACTTTACATAAAATACAACATTGGGCAAACATACCTTATTCAAAATAATGTTTTAGAAACTCTCCATTGATGGGAAATTGGACAGGTTCTCCAGTCATGGTGTTGAAGTGATAGGTATTTGTCTCATAGATCTCTTAGATTAGGTATGGTCCGAGCCTGAGCCATTGGAACTTGGTGTGCTTTCCTTTCTTTTCTCAGGCCTTGTCCCACAATAGGACCATGTCTGAAATCTGAAAGGCCTTGTAATTGGCTCTATGATCAAACCATCATTTTACCACTGCTTGGTGACACGTGAAATGTTCAAGAGCTGCGTCTCATTGTTCCTCCGTCCGCAACAGATTCAAAAGCTGAACCTCTACAATATTATCTCAGTTGCTGAATTCCTACATAAAATGCAAAACTTGGATCTGTAAGTTGATTAGGAATATCGGGTTCTGGCCATAAACCAGATAGAATGGGGATGTTCCTAGGGCAGCCTTAATTCAAATGTGATCCACCTAGAGGGAAAATCTTAACTTTTGGTGCCAATCCCGGGGATTCTATTCTAGCAGGTGTTTGATCACTTCAAGTAGATTCTTGTTCATTGATTCAACAACACCATTCCCCTAGGGGTAATAGTTGTTGGAAAACTTTAGAGTGATCTTTTGGTTATAGGTCCATTCAAGTAGTTGCACCGAAGAAAATTCTAGACCATTGTCACATACTATAGCAAAAGACATTCTAAATCTAGTGACGATGTTTTCTTCTAGGAATTTGATAACTACGTCTGCCATGTTGTTTTTGTAAGGTATGGCTTTAGACCATGGGGTGCAGTAATCAGTTGCGATTAAGATATATTGGTGGTTGGCAGATGAGTTGGGGTTGATTTCCTTGAAAAATTCAAATTCCCATTGGGCGAAAGGCCTAGCCTCAAAGACTGGTTGTAAAGGCATCGTTTGGTTATGCTCACGATGTGTCGCGGTCTGACGGGTATGATACTTTTGAACGTGAGTGTAAACATCTTTAAATATACAGGGCCAATAATATTTGGCACAAAGGATTTGATGGGCGGTGGTGTTAGCTGAGCCATGCCCAGTTCTAAATTTCCTATGGAATTCATCGATCATTTTTGCAACTTGGTCCCTATCAATGCACCGAAGGTACACTCTCTCATAGTTCCTACGGTAAAGCATGGAGTTTTTGATCATAAAGTGAGCACTTCTCATCTATAGGGTGTGACATTTGTTGGTAGGTAACCCCTCTGGGCATCTATTATTTAACAATAAGTACACCAGGTCAGTGTACCACAGGTCTCGAGTGATAGACTCCACTATGTAAGTTTGGAATTCTATGTGGGGAGCCTCCTCTACCATCACTCGACTTAGTCCCTGGCCTCAGACTATCTTCATGGGTTGCATTTCTAAGTCATATTCCTAGAGGATGGCCATCCATTTCCCCCATCTTTCACCTAGTTCACTCTACATCAACAAAGATTTCACAGCCTGGTCCAGGATGATAGCGTGCACCTTGCTCCAGAGGATATAATGCCAGAATTTCTTCACAGCGCGAACAAGAGAAAAGGCCTACTTTTCCAATGATGAATACTAGACTTCAGCATTCTTGAAGGGGGATCTCATGAGAGCTATTGATTTTTCTTCCCCCTTGACCTTTTGGGTCAACAATATCGTGGCAGAATGCAATGAAGCAAAAGAGTAAATGTTAAATGGGAGGGAGTAGTCCGGACTAGCTAGGATGGGTGCCTCCGTTATCATCTATTTTCTCTAGGCGAATGCCCACTTTTCTTCTAGGCTCCACTCAATCTTGGTATCCTTTTTCATCATTTCATTGAGTGGCTTGACTATCTCGACGAATCTAGTGATAAACAGCCGGATAAAGTTGATCTTTCCGAAGAAAGATTGCATCTCTTTCTTCCTGTCGGGCATTTGTAAATTTAGCAACACTTCCACTCTCTTGGGGTCAATGAATATACCCTTCTCAGAGACAATATGCCCAAGAAACTTCCCTTTAGTGACCCCGAATATGCACTTCTTGGGGTTAAGGGATATTCTGTACCAGTGACATCTCTCACAGATATGGGTGAGGTGGGTAGAATGGTCAAGCCTGTCCTGGGAAAAAATGGTCAAATCATCCATGCAGATGATTATTCACTGATTCACAAGGCCTTTGAATGCAATGTCCATGGCCTTTTGGAATGTGGCTCCTGCATTAATCAAGCCAAAGGTAATTATTTGATACGCAAATGTTCCCCACTTGGTGGTGAATGCCATTTTCTCTCTATCTTCATATTTAACCATGACTTGGTTGTATCTAGAATACCCATCCAAGAAAGACATCATCTGTGATCCGTTTACTATCTGCAACACCTCATCCAGTGAGGGGAGAGGGTGATTATCCTTCTTGGAGGCTCTATTCAAATTTTGGAAATCCATGCAGAGGTGAATTTCACCACTCTTCTTTCAAACAGGGACCAAATTGGCAACCCATGTAGTATGCCAGATTGGAAAAATTATTTAGGCTGACAACAGTTTCTTCACCTTTTGACAAATCAAAGGTTTGATCAGCGGGTTGGCTGGTCATTGCTTTTTCTAAAAAGGCTTAGCATCAGGTTTCAGGGGGATGGTATGAGTCATAATGAATGTGTCATATGTTTTCAAATCCTTATACCCCATGCAATCACATCTATGTATTCTTGGAGAACTGCGAGAATCTTTTCCTTCTCCTCACGGGAGTAGGAGGTGCCAATGTGTATCATCTTTTCTTCACCGGGTTGGCCAATGTTTACTTTCTCAAATTTTCCTCCCTCAGGGGAGGATGACATCTTTTCCTAGCCCTGAGGGTCTAAGTCAAAGATACGTTCAAGCATGACCATCCCCTTAGGGATGGTGTTGGTAGGTAGGTCCATGATCCCATCATCTTCATCACCCTGCCCAGTATCATCATGGTCTTGTTCCTCCACTATCTGGTCCTCAAAGACACTAACATTGGCCATGAAGTCCAGGATATGCTGATTGTTCTCAAAAACCTAAAAGTGGGTGACATTATCTGGAATGGACAAGGTGGGGATCATTTCAACCAAAAATTATGGAGTCATGAGCCGACCATAGGCTCAAGTGTGCTGGTAGAAACATCTAGGGAATCCGAGACATAATTCCATTGCCGGGGAATAAGATCAATGCCAAAGGAATCAAAATATTTAATAAGGTTCCATGCCCGATTGCAATATGCAGCCAACCTCTTATTATGACATGTGTACTGATTCTAGACCTGTTTTACAATCAACTTGGAATCACCCAGAGCCCGGAGGTGGGTGACTCCTTTCCTTAATGCAAATAGGAGCCCAAGGACCAAAGCCTCATACTTTGTAACATTGTTTGTGTAGTTGAACTACAACATGTAGGATGCGAGGAAGGATTTCCCTCATGGGTTGATTAGTTCTACTCTAGCCCCACAACCTTGTTTGGATCGGGACCCATCGAACTTGAGGGTCCACAAGTTGTAGCTTGTAGTCTAGAGCTAGAGGGATGGAGCAGTCTTTGTATTGATTTTGGGAGACTTGGGAGGAGCTTCCTCTCACACTAATTATGCATGGGTAAGGCTTACCTTTGGAGGGGTTTGAAGTTGAGATCCCTGGGAAATGGCACTAAAGTGCTTCCAATAAGAATACCGGGTTTCAGGGAATCAGTTGTATGTTCTTTACTTTGGAAGGTGTCAATGTGCTGGGTAGTGATGGAAAGGCAAGGCTCACACTCTAACTCTGAATTATTTTGATAGTGTACCTAGTACCAAGTGCCAGATAAGAGTGTAGTGGGGGTTGCATTGGCACCTTGAGAGTTAACCTCAACCCTCAACTTTTCATCCAGGTCCTAGATTCTTTGCAAGACTATGGGACCCTCTCGAGGGGTGAAATCGAATGTTAAGATTTCAAAGGGTCAGTACACCCTGGGGGAGGTCTCAGAGAAGAAGACCTCATTAACCCTCCCAAATTTAGTAAGGTCCTGTTTCATCCTGGGTTCACTCTCAACCTAGATTTTGTTTGATTCTCCTTCCCAGGGGATCCATAAGTGAGAGAAGTCAGTCAAAAAGTATCCATTCAAGGACTTAGACCAATTCTGAGTTAATAACATCCCATAAGTCTCTGGGATGTCCACCACTTGGATATCAATTATGCTGGCTATTTTGGGGTCCTGGATGAGTTGTATTTGGACATTCTTTAATTCTCCCACCATTTTCACAGTAGTTTTATCCAGTTAAATCACTGTGCCATTAGATGGGGTGGGTCAAAATCTGATCTTCTGGTATATGGATAAGGGTATGATGTTTCCCAAAGCTCTGGAATCTACTAGGTAGTTGTGTATGTTTTTTCCTTGTATGTTTAGGCCTAGTAGGAATGGAGGGTCTTCATTATTTTCTCAGAAGATAGCCACATTGACATCCTCAAAAGAGACGGTCTTGGGTGGGTGACTGAAAAATTCTAAATTTCCCAAGAGCCTTAGAAGAGACTTCTTCTACTCGGTACAGTTTAGAAAAACCTCCATCAAAGTCATGGAGGTGGTGGTTTGTTCTAATGCCTTTGTAATGTCAAATCTTCCTCCAGGGAATTGATGGCTTCCCTCAGCCGGGTCTTTCACTTGGTTAGAGCTAGAACCTCTTAGAGGGATAGGCCGGTTAGTTGTATTGTCTCGGGGAGGAGTTTCCTTGGCAGGAGGTGTCGGCGTGTAAACTGGTCCTTTACCAGCCTGGCTCTGAGTGTTGTAAGGAGTCTACGGGTTGGTGAAAACATTGGTCTCAAAGGCCAGAATCGATTCATCAAAGAATCCTTGTAATTCAGATTCTTCTTCATCTTCTCTAGAGGATCCAAAGAAGACAGTCTCACAGGTGAATGCACCGTGAGTTAGCTCTTGCACGAGAGGTTCTAGGGGATTAGCATCATGTGATTGTTGTTTGTCTAGCTGGGAGATCATGATGACCTTCTCCAGCATGGCATAGTTTACCTCATTGTGGGAGTCCGTGTCATGCAATCTACACCAATTGTTCATGGGCTGAAAGTCTATGACTAGTGTGAAATGTGATGGTCTAGCACCACTTTGATTGGCATTTTGGTTCAGAGGTGGACCTTCGGTGTTCGCATTATTATTCTATTTTTGTTGGTTGGGCCATGGCCCATTGTTGAAGTTTCTTTCTCTGATATTTTTGTTTCATTTTCCAGAGAAAATATTCCCTCTTTGGTAATTGGAACTCTAGGGTGCATAGGACCCCACCTTCAGTTGACCCATGTCCATAGTTAGGGTAGACAACATTCATTAGAGGGATTCAACCTCGACGGTCAGCTAAGTGTTTGTGTCACAATGTGACACTTGCTGTTGTTGGTTTTCTGGGAAGGCAACAATATTTGCCAAAGTTGAGGGAAGAAATCCTCTATCCATGGATGAATGAAAGAAGGGAACTTTGGGTGGTTGTGTCTGAGGTTGTTGTGCCTACTGTGACTGATTCCAAGGGAATACTTCTAGACCTGATATTGCCTGAGTCTGTGATGGATAAACGTACCGGCCCTGCTGGTCTATTGGCAGTGGCAGGGGATTCATTGCCATCGTGGGGGCACCCGTTACCAGATTGGGGTTATATCCTCCAGTGTATGCTGTTCTACCGGGGATCATGTTGAAAGGCTTGCTTTGCCCAATCCCACCTGGGGATTTGTTGAGGCCATAAGATAGTTTTAAGGCTAGGTTGTAAAATTTTTCCAAAGTGTCCCGACCGCCTGCGGTGGTTGTTCTCCAAAGGAGAGTGGAAACAAAGGGGTCCATCATGTTGAGATAAGTCTGTATGGTTACTTCTGGGTATGGAATGAAAGGGCCCATGCACCGCTTCAAGGCACGCTGGAACCGATGATTGAATGCTCCAAGGGGTTCATTGGGTTCCTTTCTGATGGAGATGAACTAGCTGTGGGACCAAGATGGGTCTGAGTGTATGTGGAAGGCAGCCAAGAAGGTGTCCTCCATGTCCTGCCAACTATTGATGGAGTTGGCGGGAAGGTTAAGGTACCAGTTTAGTTCACCCTATCTCAGGGATAGGGAAAACATCTGGGTCACAACATCTTCATGTTGGATCCAGTGTCAGTTCATGGCATCTTTGTATGCCTACAAGTGTTCTTCTGTAGTCTGTGAGCCTAGGTTCTCATATCGTGGGCATATCTTCTTCGGGTGCGAGGGTAAGTCATTGGTTGCACCCGAAAAAGTTCCCATAGGGGACCCTATATTTTCAAAATATGCAGCCATTTGGGGAGATAAATTTTGAGCAAGTTGAATGCTGGTTCCTGGGATTGTCTGAGAAGTTTGGATATTCTGAAGTACACTAGACCCTGAGAGAATACTAGTTGGTGTGGTTTTTAGGGTCCATTTTTTTCGAGCAGGAGGCTCAAGTTTGACAAACCCTCTGGGGTGAGGGGCTGATCTAAGGATCCTCTCAAATTTGAGATCCAATCCCATTGAAGGATTGACTCCTAAAACTATGGCTTGGGGAACCCTTGAGAGGTGTAAAATCAAAATCTCAAGAAGGGGACGAGCTCATGCCCTCCTTCTAGTGCCAATTTCTATTGACGGGATTTCCGTGACTGGGTTTGCCAGCAGATGTAAGTTGTCACCGAGTACCGGGGTATTGGCCAACTTCACCTATAAAGGTTGTCTAGGGAAACAAGATTCCTCGGGCCTCCAAGCACCTGGGAGTCAGGTCTCAATAGTGCGGGGTTTGGTTGGGAGATGTGACTATTTTTGAGGGGGATAGCTGGTTATCTTCAACTCGCTCTCTCTAGGGATTCAAGAAGGTGAGGTTTCTCCAAGCATTCTTACACTTAATAAATAAACTGAAAAAGATCCTGCAAAGTTAGAAATATTTCATCTACCTATAGTTATGTTGAACATTCAAAAAATTAACAATACTCTAACACACTATACTAAATACTGAAGAAACATACAACCATCAGTAGCAAGGGAAAGGAGGTCGTTAATCTACTTTTAGTGTTAGAGAAAAGGACATGAAGAACACAAAGCATAAAATACTATCAATCCAGAAGATAGAATGCCAACAATATCATTGCAAGAACTCTCCCTTCTTCATTAAGATTTCTTCCAGCAAGCACTGGTGTGTGGTACAATGGTGGCTCCAAGGGAGCATCTAACTACTAAAAGCTTAAAGACTAAGGAGCATTGAGATCTGCAACTGAGAAATGAAATACTACTTTTCTATTACTATGGACTGCAAAATCATCAATTTCACCGACCCTTAGAATGGGGTCAAACTTACTATTTATACACATACATCTAACTCTAACCCTAACTTATGTTACACTGAACATTGAAATATATTATTCGGTGGTTGGTACTACCTGCGCCACTCTAAAAAAGACCTAGAGATGGAATAGGCCTATCATGTCAGAAGAAAAAGATGAGAAGTGGAGTGGAAGAATCAACCTTGAGAAGAGAGCCGATAAAGAGAAGGAAGAAATCTGATCCCCCAGGAATAGAGGCTACATGCCTCATAAATGGGAAAAGTGGTGCCCTGTCTCCAATGTGCCAGGTGTACTTCTGAAGCGGCACCTTGGGAAGACCATTTGTCAGAAAAATTCTTGCCAATTTGATGTGCCTTGGTGTAGTTATCTACACTCTGACAACCTTTATTAACTGCTTTGAAAGTGACTGGTCGATCTTGGGGACTGGGACATGGATCACTAAAAGAATACAAAATATAGGATCCGAGACTCCAGGATCTTAGAAATTACATTCCAAAAGAATAAAGAATACAAAAACACTTAGGTTTTCTTCATCCTCCAAAGAAAATTTATTGTTTCCTATTGTCATTGAAGGTCTAGAGGATATGGGAGATTCCATCCTCATCAATATCTTTAAGGCTGGCCCGCCGGTACTTAGCCACCTCAATCTGTTACCCCAGATCTAGAACATTTCCCTTAAATTCATCAGCCATCTTTGCTGCATCATGACCACTGAGTATCATGCAAGTTATTCTCATCATTTGAGCTCCATCTATTCCCTCCAGGGATTGATACCTTGACTTATTAACTCATCAAACTTCCCCAAAACATATTCCTCTGGTGTGCATGTGTCAGTGCTAAATGGATCAGCTCCGGAGACCTTCATAACAAAAGACTTATATAAATTAAAATAATATTGTACTGCATTGACTTTATCCCACAGAGTCCCCACTAGTTTCTTGATTATCCCCAATGTGAGGTCAAGTCTAGAGTGCTGGGTTCTCACAAAATCAATTGAATCTTCCCCCAAAATTTTGTACTCGGAGACAACTTCTTCTCCGATGCCAATGAGTTCTTCGAACTCAACTTTCTACGCGTCATAATTCTCATTGTCTGCCTCCCATATACTAATGGTGATTTTGGCTTGATGCAAGACATGGCAGGCTGCATATAGGTCTGGGAGGGTGGACACCAGGATACGCCAAAAATTTCCCAATTATAAAGTGACCCACTCATCAACCACTTAGGCCTTCTTTTTCATCGCCCGTAGTGAGTCTATGTCACTTTGTAGCAGTGGTGCATCAGATATAGAGGCCTCCAAAGGAATAACATTGATAGGCCAGGACACCTCAGTTAGCAAACCCATGAGGTTTGCATTTTTCTCCTTTTCTTCCTTGAGCTTTTGAGCCTCCTTTTCACAATGAGCCTCTACTGCCTTGGCTGCCTCTTTCAATAGGTCTACTTCACCCTGTTTCCCTCTCTTCCCTAGTGATATCTCCATGATTTTATAATCTATGGCCTCACCCATTGCTTCGTCTGAGTCTAGGGAAGGTGTTGCTATCACTATAATTGTTTCTCCACCCGGCCCAGTTCGAAGAGTCTAAACCGTTTGGGCTTTCTTGGACTTTGGCAGGTTCTGGGCTTGAGCCATCATCTTTTCCAAGGAAAGATGGGCTCTGGGTGTTGACGGGGGGGCCTTCTTCTTTTAGGTTTCTACCAACTATGGTGGCGGTAGGGGTGGCTTGGTAGCCAAAATGTGTTCCTGTGACTTCTCCCCAACATCTTGCTATGCCCCTTTAGTATTATGAGTCTCTCCTGGCTCCTTTCTTGTATCTTCTATTTCACTGACAATATTTGCTTCGGTGGTACCTATATCTTTTTCCCTGCCATCTGTATCTTTAGTAATATCTGGGTCCTCATTGGTCACCCCAGGGTTTTCTTCTTCTTCCTGTTGCTATTCTTCCTAAGCCTCTGTTGCTGGGATATCTTATTCCATTGGTGCATTTTTAGGTAGTGGGGGAGGAAATGGGCCAAGGTTTAACATTTTGGCTGCAGTGATTACCTCCCCAAAGGTTACCTTTGGGAGTGGCATTCGGAGCACAGAAGTTGGGGTCATGGTTATTCTTGAAGGTCCGGTTTCCCCAGCCGATGCCATTTACTCACTTTGTTCCTGTTGTTGCCCTGATACTCACATGTCCTATATCTCTATAAATTTGGAGGCAATTTTTCATTCCACCTCCTTTTATTCTTCCATCTGTTCCTCCTGCTCCTACACAGGTTCCTATTCTGGAGCTTCCTCCTGCTCCCGGACTTCAGCCTCTGTCTGCTCAATGTCCCCCTACAAATTCCCAAACTCGTCGGTTCTAAAGACATCATCAAATTCATCCTAAGGGGGAGGATTTTCCAGGACATGAGTGGGCTCTAGTTACCTCTCCAGCTCTGGGGAGTCAGAAGAAAGGATCTCAATTTGTGCGATCTGAGGCATCCCCAGCTTCGGCTCTACCTTTGGTTTTGGATTGAGTCTCTTCTTCTGCCTGGTGACCAAAGGTGGCCTTGCATCCCTTAGGACCTGCTCCTCTCCCTGATCTACTCTAGTTTCCTTTACCATCAGTGCTACTAGTGATGGGGAAGAAGGAGGATGGATGGGTTTGATCATGAGCACCGGGGTAGCCAATCACGTGATTAAATTCTCCCTCATCTATTGGGAGACCGCTATTGATTGCTTTAGCTATTCTTTTATGGGGGTCTCCTATGGGGCTAGGGTCTCCATTATTATTTTTCCCCTATCTCCTCCCTATGAAGAATTTATGGCCCTAGGGGTTAGCTTTGGTATTGGCTGGGCAGCCCTACGGGTACTCCCGGGGCATATTCTTTTGAAATACTTGTGGCTACGCTCGACCACATTGTGAGTAAATTCCTCTATGGTGGGCCCCTGCTAGGCATTCTAGTTCACCGGTGGGAGGGCCAACTTATCAATCCCCTTTTCTTTGTACTGGGGTTCTATTATGGTATTGGTGGAGCTCTGATGCCTGGGGAAGTGTCAATGCAATTTTTCCATGTGCATCAAAGTTCTTCTGCGCCAGGTAGAATTCTATTAGGTTCATGTTTTTGAGCTTGTTGTGTGTCTCCTTGGCTACAGCTAGACTATATGAGTAATTCCCACAAGTGATTGAGAATGGAATATTTGTTACCTTCTTTAAGGCGTACAAGGCATGTAATTCCATCATTTTCCTCCAGTACTCCAAGAGAATTATCTTGTTCCCACAATGTTTGGGCAACAAGTAGGGTTTCTCAGAGAAGTCGGATACCCTTATGTATGTATGTTGCTAGAATTGTATATAATAATGACCATAACTTCTGACTAGATCCATTGCATCCATAGAAAAATGGTACCCTACATCTTGGGTGGGTGTGAGCAGGTTGTAGTAGATAAATGCGTCATTTACCCAGCAGAAGCTCAGGAAACTGGCCTCCCATTGAATCTGTGGGAAATAATCCTAGGGGGCCCTCTGACCCGGGCTGATCCCAAGTACTCCTGAGGTGAGTAACCCATTGGTGTGGGGTTGTTGTCATGCTAAGGCCTAGAGAACATAATAAGTCATATAAAACTTCCTCTTTTAGACCACCTGGAGGATTTGAGAATCCACATGGTTTGAAATAATGGTGGCCCAATCAAAGTACTCCCCGCTGGTGGAAATGTTGAGAAAGAAGTGGTACATCCACCCTGTGAATTCCTAGGCATGTGATTGACCGAAGACCCAGGAAAGTGCTATCATCCCCATCTGGATACTCTCTTTAAATTTAGACTGGGGGATCTCTAGTTTCATTCTCTCGGGGTCCCTCTTTGGAGTCTTGAGCCAATGTGTATTCATGTATATCCGGGCCGCATCCTCCAACTGCTTAAATTGTGCTAAGGCATCTGATCTGGTAACCAAAGTGGGGTTATTAAACTGAGGGATCACCAACCCTATCTGAAAAGTTGTTGCATGAAGAGACACCATGGGGGTGGGATACCTAGTTGGTTCCGGGGCTACGAGCATGATGGCCTGGACGGAAGAGTTTTAATGTGTGGAAAGTGTAAGAATTAACTTTGGGGCCTACACAAAGCATAGAAAATAGGTGGCCTTGAGAATCTCAGAATCTCTGACACTGATCACCAGCAGATCCCCGGACTGTCAATGAATGTACATTATTTTTACTAGGGCCTGCATCTTGGTCCACATTTTGACGCTGGTTTCAGTGATCAATTGAACTTTAGAATAAATCTTTGATCCCATGATGGTGTTGTCCTTCATGTACTTCATGGTGAGAGGCAATTTCTCTAAGGCCCTCTCCATCTTAGATCTGACAGCTGCCCTCGTGACTGGCATAGAAGGAAGTTCCAGACTCCCAGGTGGTGAAGATGTGAAAGCCTCATAAATGATGATAGTATATTGCTTTAAAAACCTACAAGGCAAGATGACTATCAGAATTCATAGATAAATCATACTCTGGGGTTCAGAGATCTACCACTGCGACATTTGTTTTCCTAAAAAGTTAGTTTAGGTTCAAAATCCTAGAAAGATATATATAATGCAAACTTAGGGAAATAATCAATATCCCAGGTCTGGGGGTTTTAGCATACTTAGCAAAGTAAGGTGTGGGCTAGTAAAGCTAAAAGACTTGGGATCTGGGAAACTAACCATTGGGAGGTGTGCGCAAAAAGTGAATCGTCAGGCCCACGTGGGCGTCACGTGGCTATGTAATAAATGGAAGTTATGGCCAATGGCGATACCAACTGTCTGAATGCGTGTAAAGTGGAAACCACTTGGAAAATTTTAAATGCATTCATGGGACATAAATGAAGCACAGGTTGGTTTATGGAGGAGAGAGAAAATTGCCTGGTTGAAACCAACCGAGAGTCAAGTTTCTACCAGGCGGTATCTTTCTGGAATGAGCTTACAGACTTAAAATGGGAAACAAATAGTACACGACGAGCTTGACAAAAAACCAAGTGAATATACACAAGATATACATCATATATACATTAGGGCTGAAAGGTATATACATGCAAAAATGGAAGGATATACATCAATATATACTAAATACACATATACACAAAACATAGAGTAGGTACCTAAACAAAAATGGAAAATGTACAAGCATATACAACATTTACATTACCCTACAATTGCACAGAGGGTGGAAAACCCTCTGGTAGAGATGACCCACCAACAGGTGGTGAACTAGATGTAGAAACATAGAAATAAAATGAAAACACAATGCTAACACACGAACCAAACAACAACAAAAAGCCAGGAAACAGAGAGAAACCAATCTGAAAACCGGAGAAAGGAAGGAAGGAAAGGCACTAAAAGGGTAGTGTGAAAATTCTGCAACAACTTGTGCCTCCAAAGGATCACCACTCCAACACTGAAAAACACTTGCAATTCTTCAGAACAGCTCGGAGTAACTTGCACTAGATTCTTGCTAAAATCATTGTGATATCGCTCTGAAATTTGCTCAAATTGCTTAAGTTTTTTAATAGCGATAATTTCAAAAATGATAGGTGATTTCTATTTATACCCAAGGTAAAAAGTAATTTACCTTTCCTTCCACAAACTTTGTAATAGGCCAAGCTCTGGACTCCGGGCCCAGGGATTCTGTGTGACCATACCTTCATACGAAAAGAAGACATCGTGGTAAAGAATCTCAGAGTCTGAAATCTGGCTTGTGCACAAAGAACAACCAACTCTGGGATTGGGTCCCAGAGACACAAGGGACAAAAACAAAGAAGCGAAACCAACACCATGGGAAAGAAAACCTGGGGAAGGAAAAAAAAAGAAACAAAGGAAAAAGACAAGGCAAAATCCAAAAGTAGAAAACAAAAAAAAAGGGGGGGACCCAACATTTTGCACACAAAATGTAGGGACGAGGATGCAGGGCATAATAGATAGAATGAAACCCACCTCCTAGGGTCTATGCTTTGTGTTTGAAAGAACAATTTCTCATGTATAAATTGATGAGGGTCCTTCGAGATTTACACACAAGAGTATATTCACGATAGGAGTTTGTGGCTGCATATGATCAGTCCCCAGATTGTGTTCAGAATTTGTTGTATGAAATTTACCTGCATAATTATGTTGTTCCCTCTAATAATAATTGGAATCCTTTGCTATTTTTTGGAGATTTGCACCTATCCACTTTACTTTCTTGGTCCAATAATGAGATCAACTATGGGGAACAATTAAGAAAATATAGGGGAGTCGAACAAACTATCACACTTCCCTTACGACCAAACAGTGGTAATCCCCGTAGGATGTATTGTGATTGGATGGAGATAGTATATGGGATGAAAGACTCTACCCACTGAAAAAGGTACCTGAATAATAGGGAAGAGGTATTTAGATCATTTGAGAAGATCTCCTTATCGAATGGAAATAGGGCTGCAGAAGGGTTGAGACAGAGATGGGAAATATTACCATTGGAATTAAAGAAGCCTAAAACTCATAGCCTTATCAACTTAAGAGCTGTTGTATAGAGAGTTCAATGGTACATACGCCTAGATAGGCAACCTTTTCCTAAAATGTGGCTTCCACTTTCCTTCCAACCCCCTCTTCTCCTATGACCACTATATAGTTTTATTGACAATGAAGTAGATGAAAAACTAGAAATGAGTAGGGAAATTAAAATGGAGCTTACCAATGGTTATTACTAGTGTGTGGGAACCTCTATGAATGGTGAGATACAAGAAGGGGATCTTCAAGTACTTTTAAAGATTAGGAATGTTTTAGTGGCCGAGGACAAGCATTCATCTTCGTAGGGGGCAGAAATGATAGGGCATATTAATGCCATACTTTAGAAGCCCTAGGACATGATCTTGCTAGGATATTTTCCATGTTTTCATCATGCTTATTATGATTTTCCAAATACTTTTACTTATATTTGTTTTTATGTGGAATGCTGCCATTGAACCTATTTTGTGAGTGGAAATACTTAAACATGCTACACTTGGATGAAGATTGTAGATTACTTATTTTGGAATTATAGTTATGTATTTTTGGAATGAATTTTTTCTTAAACATGAATGATGAATGTTTATCTTGATGTCTATTATCATAAATGTCTCTAACATCTAGAGTGCAACACACAAAATTAGCAACCGTTACCTTGACTAGGTAAACTGTGTTCTGGATGCTCGACCCAGTATTGCAACACGTGCATACAGGGAAACCTCAGGTGCATCACAGATGGATTCAGGATGATCAAGGTGGTAGAAAATGAGCAAAGACATAGGAATCATAATAAATTCTCTGATAAAATATAGGGTAGAGTGGGAAGTTG
The DNA here is from genome assembly GCA_018584345.1 of Thuja plicata. Classification (NCBI taxonomy): domain Eukaryota; kingdom Viridiplantae; phylum Streptophyta; class Pinopsida; order Cupressales; family Cupressaceae; genus Thuja; species Thuja plicata. Next base: position 83,394 of record MU224808.1, on the reverse strand, counting down.
GATTTGTTGTCAAAAGCATTTCCTTCCTCTTTCATGGATCGATTCAATCTCTAGTTTTATAGTTTCCTTTCATGTTTAGTAGGGTTGTAATAAAAGCTCCACCTATCCTTATGGTGTGACTAGATATTAGTTAGATGTTTCTCTTTAAATAAAGCCCTGCTCTTGCGTGAGAAGGGGGCCGTTATCAGTTATAGTTTATAGTCTATTTATTTATAGTAGAATTTGTAATAGGTTTTTGATCAATAACGAATGATGTTTTAAATCTATAGCTCAGTATAATTGAGTTTGGATACTCACTCAAGGGGGCCTACTTGGTGAGGAATCTGTGTTATCTAGATAGGATCATTTGCATATATTTTAAGTTTCATGCTTCTTGGTTTTATAATTCTGATGTTCACACAATTCCCACAGCCAAAAGCCGTAGGGTAGCCCAACACTTCCTGCAGCCAAAGAGGCAGAGCTATTGAAGCACTATGATTATGTTTTACAATATTTTCAAGTTATAGTGTTCCTTCAAGCACTTTTACTTTTGCATTTCCTTTCCAGCATTCTCTACAACTTTAAAATAGTTTCCTTTCAAAGCAATTTACTTCCTGCAACCATATAGTAGTTTCCCTTCAAAAGGAATTTGTTTCCTACAGCCATAACGTGGTCTGAGTAAAAATCCTTGGTGCATATACTTTGCTAACCCTTTTCAAGTAATACGTCCCTAGGTTGATAAATCAAACGAGTTTCTATAAAGGAGGATAGCTTCTCGGCTGGATGTCCAATCCCTGAGTTATGGTACTTGCCTAGTATTTGATACCTTAAATAGAACCGATTAACATCCAAGGACCGGCCTTAAGACTTAATAGGACCCCTATTGTGACATAAAAATCATTAAGAACTCTTAGGATCTTTAAGACCTAGAATAAGACCACTTAAGACCTAATAGGACCCCTTAAGACCTAATAAGACATGACTTAAGACCTACTAGTACATCCAAGGACCCTTTAGACCTATTAATACCACTTAATACATCCAAGGACCATTTATACCTAATAGGACCCTTAAGACCTAATAAGATGACTTACTTGCCCTAATAGGACCTATTAATACCCCTTAGTACATCCAAGGACCCTTAAGACCTAATAGGACCCCTATTGCGACATAAAAATATTTAAGAACTCTTAGGCTCTTTAAGACCTAGAATAAGACCACTTGAGACCTAATAGGTCCCCTTAAGACCTACTAGCACATCCAAGGACCCTTTAGACCTATTAATACCAATTAGTACATCCAAGGACCCTTTATACCTATTAATACCCCTTAGTACCTCCAATGACCCTTAAGACCTAATATGACCCCTTAAGACCTTTAATAGGACCCCTTAAGACATAATTAGAGTATTAGGACCTATTAATACCAATTACCTGACCTAGTATTGTAATTTTAACTACAATTTTATATATTCATCTATATTTTTTTCCATTTTACATGCAATTATAACATGTAATCAACTACTTAATTTTTAACACTTAGCTTTCATGTATGTTACATCTAGATGGCCACTTAGGATGTACCCGCCCATGATGTACCAGCTCAAGATGCACCTCACACTCCTTATCTAGCAACTATTTTTTAGACAGCTTAGATAGAGATGGATCAACTTAGAGAGAACATCCGTACATTTGCGCCAGATGGCATATATAGAGATATTTATATCACTATATTTTGGAGTTTGGAGGATATGACTACTAGATTGAGATCCCACTCTTCCTTCACACCACAAGTTGTTGATACTATTTTTCAAAAGTTGAGAGCTGAGATATCAGGTGATGTTTCCTTGGAGAAGGTCCAGAGTCGTGTCCCCAAGAAAATCATAAAATGAGAGGTTTTCCCATTTTATGAGGGGAAGCCCAAGGTGAGGGAATATCAGGTTACATGATGTGAGATTCCTTAGATTGCATGTGTGATATACCCTTGTTTTCTTGTATCACATATTCATTATCCTAATAACAACCAGATTCTATTATATTTTGGACAACAGTTGTACGCTGAGTCCCGTTTGGGACTCAGGGTAAACTATTTAGATCTTCCCAGATATTACGATCAGGGTCACGGTAGAGTTGCTGACCATGATCAATATCATAGGGCTGATCAAGTTGTATGTACTCATAAAGAGCTTGTTGGGCACATGACTCCAACAGTGGCACCAATGATGGTTGCTACTGTAGATAGTGGTCATTGCTTCCTAGAGGGGAGTAGTAGACAAGATAGGGGAGATGGCATATGAAGCCACCTCCATCACTTTAGATATAGTGGGAAGATATATTTTGATTAGACCGAGTTGAGGAAGATCATCTTCTGAGGCTTCATCTAGTACCTCCATAGGGGTCAGTGATGAGGCATATAGAGCTGCAAGTCTTTATCCACCTGGAGAGATACGAGCGCTTTCTAGCCATCATAGTCATTTGGATGTGGTGCTTTACTTTTTGGAGGATCTCCTACTACCATATTTTTATATTGTAGACATGCATAGGATCCCAGTATATTTAGTTAGAGATGTCATTAGACTTGCACGGGGTCCTGTAGTTCCACCAACACAAGACACACCATCTAGTCAGGCACATCAAAGTTCACAACACTTTGTAGAGCACTATGCACCATCTAGTCAGGCACATCATAGTTCACAACACTCTATAGAGTGCTCTGCACCCATAGATCAGTCTGTAGTTGCAGAGCCAGGTATACGGGTTGGAGATGTACGCATCACAGCTGAGGGCCTAGACACATTTTATGAGAAGTTGCATGGGTTGAATCAGGTGGACACTGGCAGTGATGTTGGATCATTTAAGGATTTCTTATTTCATCCTGGTGGTTCAGGCTCTACATCACTCCCCTCCTAGTTAAACACACCCCTACACTCTTCATTACTAGAGACATTTAGGATTGGAGGTGGTGTGGGTGATGTTGTTTTAGTTGATGATATGATGGTACAGTGTGGTGATGATCCTCTTGGTCCTGAGACCCAGGTATATAAAGTTTTCTTTTCTCCTTTCCAGGAGTTTTAGTGAACAATTAATTATAGATGTGTGTATTGATATTTGGTCAATGCATAATATTTTGCAGGCTCAGTTAAAAGAGCACATTACCTCTAGTATGGGCTCAGAGCATCTTCATATGACACCTATTAGTGGTCAGGTAAGTTTTAAATATACATGTAGGTTTAAGCATGCATGTGTACACTTGTACTTTACATAATATATTACTATGCATGTGTATATATATAACCAACTGTTGTACTAAATTTGCATGGGTCAATTGTTGCTTCATAGCTAGAGAATGCTCGTGACACTCAAGCATAACACATTACCTCTAGTGTGGGCTCATAACATCTTCATAGGAGAGATTCAACAGATGTGACACCTACTAGTGGTCAGGAAAGTTTTAAATATATTTAAAGTTTAAACATGCATTTATAATGTTTCAAGTATTTTACATTAATGTTATTATATACATGCATTTATATTTGCAGGGATCTGTTGCTACTTCATAGCCAAAGGATGGTCGTGAAAGTCGGTCAGAGGGTCGCTCTGTTCACATGTGCCTAGGTGACTCCCTAGTTTAGGACATGTTGCACAGATCTTTGATTTGAGATTCATTATATATGTCATTATTATATGTTTGATATTTTTAGTTTATGATTAGAGACATATTTATCAGCTAATTATCTGTTTTGATTAGATGGTTTCATTTGATTAGATGTTATGATTTGATTAGATGGTTTCATTAGATTAGATGGTCTCATTTGATTAGCTAGTTTGATTATATGGTTTCATTTGATAAGATTGTTTCATTTGATTAGATGTTATGATTTGATTAGATGGTTTCATTGATTTAGATGGTTTCTTTTGATTAGATGATATGGTTTGATTAGATGGTTTCATTTGATTAGACAATAAGTATTCTAACTCATTCTAGAACTAACAGATGTCATAAGTAATCTAACTAATTTCATCATGTTTTAGTGTTCAAACTAATGTCTTAAGGGGATCTTTAACTAATTTAAGAAATCTATAAAAATCATTGAACAATCAAAGCATACATAAGTAATCAAAAAAATGTCATTAGTAATCTAACAAATGTCTTAAGGGGATCTATAATTAACATCATAAAAAATAACAAGTTAATAAATGTAACTAATGGACAATAAGTATTCTAACTCATTCTAGAACTAACACATATATCATAAAAAATAACAAGTTAATACATGTAACTAATGGACAATAAGTATTCTAACTCATTCTAGAAATAACACATGTCATAAGTAATCTAACTATTTTCATCATGTTTTAGTGTTCAAGCTAATGTCTTAAGGGGATCTTTAACTAATTTAAGAAATCTATAAAAATCATTGAACAATCAAAGCATACATAAGTAATCTAAAAAATTTCATTAGTAATCTAACAAATGTCTTAAGGGGATCTAGAATTAATATCATAAAAAATAACAAGTTAATACATATAACCACTACTACATTTGGGGCCAAATTTCAACAACTATCTATCAAATTTTCAACGCCTATCTGTCGGTACTTTGACATATGTAACCATCACGGTTATTTTGTTGGAAATTACAACGGAAATGGTAAATGTTGATATTCTGACAAAATATCTATCAGAAATTACCACAATAATATCAAGTTTATTATGTCATTTCTTACGGTTCATCTATCAGAACACCGACGGAACATGTAAAATATCTGATGGACAGCCTGTCAGAATCTTGACAGGAATACACTGAACATTCGAAAGGAAATCCCATTAGATGTATAGCACTAATTTTTTTTAGTCTGTCAGAAGGCCGACAGAAATGCACTGACCATCCAACAGGAAACCCTATCGAATGTATATCATTTCCATTATTTATTCTGTCAGAATGCTAACGGAAATGCTGTGACACTTTGACAAGACAACCCGTCGAAAGTATAGCACTTCCATCATAAATATCTATAAAAAATGTAATTTTTCCTACCGGAGAACCCATCGGATGTATAACACTACCATCAAAATGGTTTCCATTAGCGTCATAATTATGACGACCAACCACACTAAAGATAACAAAGTTCAAGAAACCATCATAGAGGGTCTCCGTCTTTGGTCCATATTACTAACAAAACATTTTACCTTTCATTAGCTCAAAAAATACGAGGATTCAAAAGAATTTAATAGAATATTTTCATGATAACATATATTATTTAAGTTAATGTTGCACGAATTTATCTACTTTGCGCACTTGTGGACTATGAGGATAGCAATAAAGAAACATCTCCTCCTGTGGCCTGCATTACTCAGGCCACAGGAGGGGATGCTTATTTATAACTATCTCCACAGTCCACAAGTGTGGGAAATAGATAAATTCGTGCAGTGTCAAACTAAAATAATGTACATTATACATTAAAATATGATCTATTAAATTTTTTCAAATTTCCGCATTTGATGAGCTAATGAAAGGTAAAACATTTCCTCAATCATATGGACCAAAGACAGAGACCAACTATTATGGTCTCTTGAGATCTTCTGTCTTTAGTCCTAGCTACTGTGTAAGGCTAGAAAGACTTATACCTACCGGGCTTGGCTTTATGTACACTCCAATTAAATTAACCTTGAGATATAGGCTACATCCAATAAAAATCATAATGTATAATGGGCCCTAAAAAATCATTCAACCTGATTGTAATCACATCAAACCATATATAAACAAATCCTTAGTTTAAGCCACCCATGTACTCAACATCCAAATGGGCATGTTTAATGCTTTGGTGGCCCCAACCAATCATTAACATATCAAGTCTAGCAATATTTATCATTTTCAATGGTCTATCATGTTTTGTACATACTTCATAGATAAAGTGGAAATGCGTATTCATCTATCACCTACTACATAGCTTTCCAATTTTCAAGTTTACACAAACTACTAAAAATAATCCTTTCATCACAAGTGATTCCAAATATCCTATGAGTTTCCTCTACTTAAACTCTAACATTAACATTCAGACACAACTCTTCTCAACTCAAGTTGTAACTAACCACCATCTTCTACAAGTCATCCGCAAAAGCCTTACATGGGAAATAGAGGTTGGCCAATGCCTTCTAAAATTTGGCCTATATAAAGGATAAACCATATGGGTTATTTCCCTATATCACACCATCACTCTATACAACATTCCTTCAATAAAGCATGGTAAATCAATTCTTCAAGTGGATAATTTTTATTTGATTTATCTTCCAAGTTACTTTTAATTTGTTCTTGACCAATTTAATTTGTCCACGTGGAGGATTTCAGACTATAACTTTTCAACAACTTGACTATGTCACTACATTGTTAAAGGAATACCACATTCACTTGGGAAGTCAGTTGACCATGAATTTGTTAGAGGGCCCCTTATAAAAGTCAGCTACCTCTCCTTCTTGTACAAGGATTAGACCAAATGTGTCATTCATTTAATCAAATGGCAATTGATGGAATCCCAAATTCTTTAGATGTTTTAGATCTTTTTGTATAATTTGGAATAAAAAATTTAGGAGAGTGGAATATATGTTCTTATGCATGTGTATGTTTGTATAATAATATCTATATTTATAAGTTATTATTCATTTTAAAAATGAATACATAGAAAGCTAGGAAGGACATCATATTTACACAATTCTATCCTTTCATACAATTCCATGGATTAATCAATCCTTTAATACAATAAACATGTGGATGAATACAATTAGACGATTTCATTAATTCATTTAAATTAGAGACTAAGATGATGCAAAAAAAATGGAATTCTGAAAACATAAGACAAATAGTGAATGATTCGACAAAGGTACAATTGCTGAGATGAGATCCATTCTCATTTTGTCACTTGCCAACACTAAAACTACCAAAATCCCTAGGCAGATAGGAAAAGGATATCACATATCCTATCAAATGCCCCATCATAAAAGGTCTAAGAGCCTTCTCCTAGTTGATCAAAATTAATTCTATTCCATTGATTATAGTTCCTAGTGCTAGCTAGTCTACTTAATTTCATTAAGTTAAGGGTTCGAAATACCAGGTAGAAAGGCTTATTACACTGTTATTTATAGTATATGAAACAAAACAAGGATAATGAGGTCTTTGTTTCCCTTTGGTAAAGTGGGTACCTAGGACACTACAAGGTCTACAACATTGTAATGATTTATCAATATGCATTACAGAGCTATCCAGGGCATTGAAAGTGTATCAGAAACCATATGATTCACCAAAGTGACAAGATTTATCACCTGTGATATGATCCATCACATAAATCTGATTGGTTAACAACATATGCACATTGGTAGGCATATTTCTATAAATTAGAGGAGAAAAGTAGTAGTCCACTAGCGATCACAGTGCTTACACTCCTAGAGATATAAAAAGTGAGAATACTGTCATGAATAACAAGGATATTGGGAAATAAGTTATCACTGAGGAGTCGTCTCCTTGGTGGATCCTAGTAAGGAAAGAACATAAAATCATAAAGAATTAGAAAAAAAAATACTCCAGACCACTGGCCTTAGTACTAGCTATAACTTTGACTCTATGGGCCATATCCACTGCTGCTACCACTGCAACTACTACTCCAAATCCCATGTCTAGAACTATTGTAGAAAATCCCCTAGACAGGTAGATAAATTAAATGCAAAACACTCAAGAGGTTCTTATAACATAATTAAAAATATAGTCAAGATATTTATCATGATTTTTGAATACTTTACAGGAAACAGAGCTTTTATTAGCCCAACCAATAGACAAATTAATCTATACTAGAGTTCCAATTTTTGTAATAATAATTTGCAAGTGTTTTCTTCAATAAACAAACACAAACTTTGAAAGTAGCTGAAGATGAGTTTTGACAACTTGTGTGAGAAATTTTACAATTAATAGCCATAGTTAATTGGGCACAATTTGGGGGGTCACATTTTAGAATGTTAACATTGAAAATAAATACTGCCATATACACATCTTATTGTCACCAATAATATTCATTAAGAAATAAATTCACTATTTTGTATATCTTGATAGTGTACTACCACATTTCCATATGCATAATGGCTGATATAATGTGCAGACTTAAAAATTTCAAATTTCAAACATGCCATAATTTCTAGAATATGATTAAAAAGGAGCCACTATTATAATTACTGACCTTATTGTAATCAAGTCTTTCATTTTCCTCTGGAGAATACCCATCTAAACTTATGTCCACAAAGTTGATTATCCCATAAAGCTTGTTCCTCTCTTGAAGCATATCAACCTACAACATCAAACTTTATAATAATTAACAACATTGAAAAACTAGCCAATAAAGTTTTTCCAGGCTCCCATTAACTGAATGCTAGATCTACATCACTCAACTAATATCTAATGTACTATGTTTCCTCATTCAATTTGTCGCGATATAATGAAACCAATTTCAATGATTAGATCAATAGGGAATTCAAACTATAAAAATATGAATCACAAGCCCAAAATATGGATCATCATTTTTAACATGCACAAGTTATAAATAAGGACTTCCTTACCTTGTTTTCTAAGAATAGGAGCTGGAGCTTTGCACAAATAGCAAGTCATCCATGAAGAATAGAAAGGAAAAGAAAGAAGGAAAACTATATTTTCAATCAATTATACATACCTGTGACTACCATACTCAAAGAGTTTCGCTTGGCTGGAGAAAATGATGAGACCCACTTTTTCCTCACACAACAACGAAAGTTCATGCACCTTATTTATCAGCACACTTCACCTCTTTGAGAACTTGGAATAATATTTCAATACTTTGGAACATAACTATCATGAGAACAGATATACTCAAAATCAACATCGTTGGTATACATTATTAAGACAATACATCAACTCAAACTTTTAACAAGACAAACATGAATATCAAAGGCAACTTCTATTAAACTAAGATGAAGCATTATATATGAACATCATGAAAACTTCTGAATTAAGATAGGCATCAAGACAACTAAAATTGATAGATCAAAATCAAAGATGAACCACCACAATATAATGAAACAATTGATGATAAATATTAACTCATGAGCATAAGACTTAAAATGAGTAAACATAACACAATTTCTCTTGAGTGGAAAACTCTCATGGGGTAGAAAAACCACTCAAAAATGCCTCATTGGCTTAGTTATAAAAGCCTCACTAGAAATGCCTCACTCCTTATTAAATATTCCAATAGCTATATATGCCTCACTGGATGAAAATCAAGAATGCCACACTAGCTTGTGTTTCTCATTGAATATGGCTCAGATTAGAAAAGTACAAATTTTCATCTCTGTATCATTTTAAAGTATTTCCAGAATATCTCATTATTTGAGATTTCAGGAATAAATATATATACAACTTCTACATAATCCTCTATTTAGACGACATAAACATATAATGCATAGAGTAAAATTATCTACACAATATGCCCACACCATATATAAAGAGATGTGCCATTTCAAGAAATGTATTCAATGATAACCCTTGAATAATTCTTTTCAAAAGATAAACACTAAAACCCCACATTTCAAAGTTATGAAAGATATCAATAATATTTACATTCTCACTGTATTTTCAGTTTATTCAATCTTTTTCTTGTTCACTCCTTATTTATTCAAAACTCGTATGCATATATATAAAATTCAAATAATAATAAATTATTTCGTTCATAGTAAATAAGTATTTTTTAAACATACAATCTCAAACTCTAAATCCAAACTATCTCAACAACTGTCATCATATCTAAACTAATTCACAAAACTGTTTCCTTATACCAATAATTGATGGAGTTTACAAGAAGATTACCTGTTAACTGAAGAAAATAATCAAGTAATACAACTACCCTTTAACCACCACAATCGATTTTTGGATTCAACACAATATCTTTGTTCTACAACTGTACCCTAGCTATCACAGCTAGGGTTTCAAAATGAAACCACAAACTTCAAGTACCCTCAAACTATTTTCATGTTTTTCCTTAGGGAAAAAAAGAATGATATTTTCTATGCTATAATGAAACTACAAATCATTTATAATGATGCATTTAATGTCACAATAAAACCCATGTGGCCAAAACATAAACAATGATGACTCATAAAAAAAAATCATATGTTGACCACATAATAAGCTCGCGTTTGATAATACCTGAATGATTCCATTTTCAAATGTCAATAATGAAGAGTTCAATAGAAATTTCGATCCTATGTACAAGGACTTACATAGTAATAATGTATTTAGAAATTTACAAAAACTTTAACCATAATCATTTTAAAACAAGAATCCCAACCATCATATAATTTCTATACACCAACAATTTGTATTCCAAATAGGAGTGTATTTACCATGTGATGGAAGAGTATGTTCATTGATATTCAAAACCAAATACTGTATGAACAAAGATGGAACAATTTATCAAAGAGTCAACTATTACTACAGTAGTGACTCAAAAGCATCAACCCAAAACAGTAATGTAGAACAACCATTTCATCAATTTTCAGTGCCACTAGCTTCCAGAGCTAACCAACATAGAAATAACCTTCTAATACTTATAGGAACCAAATAATTGAGCTAAGAGAAGAGATGTATCCTTGTAAAGACACTCATATAAATCTTGTTATTAAAAACATATATAACTTATATGCAAGGTATTGGTAACATATGTATTTTTGTATCAAATAAGAAATTAACGTCTTCTCAATACCAAGGTTCAAATAAGGCATATAGACTACTAGTGAATTGAGATGCAATGCATGTGCAACAATAATATCACTTCATTTTCATACCAAATTATGTCAAACTCATAAGTACACATTATCATATTGAAGACAATATTTGTACCAAGATGATACTAAAACCTAAATTCAAGAGTATGTCAAGAACATAATAGGTAAATTGTCAATCATGAGTACAAAGAACCAAACAAATACTGTACTAAAATCAATAAGATACTTAGTCATGTATTAGGAAAATGAATTCAAATGTCAATGTACCATAATATCCATACCAATTCTCTATCATGTAACAAGACAATGAATGCCACAATGTACCATACCAATGTCATGTGATCACATCAATGTTGAACCATACCAATGGAAGAAAATGTTCAACTAAATACCTAAAATAACTAAATACTTGTGCCTTTGTGTGTCTTTGACATCAAGGTAACAAAATAAGGGCCAATGGATAAATGATAAGCAATCACACACAATATTTCGTATTCAAGCATTCAAGAAAGCAAGTGAATTCAAGATTTGAAGAAAAGCATCCAATATCTACTCTATATCCTAGTATCTAAGGCAATTTGAAGGAAGTCTTCTCCATTGAAGCAAGCTTGTCATGCCCCATCTGAGAACCCTTGAGGAAAAAATATACAATACATACACAACATTTTTTGCAAGCATAATTAATTGCACTAGTAACATGAATCAAACCATAATGCAATCATAGATCACAGAAGATGTCATAATGAAAGATAAAATACCAATGTGAAAAGGTAATGAGATTCACATCATCCAAGCAAAGTATAAGACCAGTGTTCCAAAGGGTCTCAAGACTAGCAAGCTAAGGTCAATTGAACAAGGACACAATAGTGCTCAGATGAACATTCCTAAGCCTCACAGTTTTCCTTAGACCTCATATCCAAGATTGACAACATAGGAGATGAAGTTCCCTAACATGTATTTGATGCAAGAATAGATCACAAAGGACTACCCCAAGATTGTGATAGCATCAAAATGTTTAGAAGGATAAAGGGTATCCAAACTATAATTCTTTTTTGCCTATACCTAGAGGAACATATCTATGTCTCAATTGCGCTAGAACATATGCATTATTCTACTTAATTATTAATGCACAACATAATTTAACATATACACAACAATATCTAAGAAATGCGCTACTAAAATATGTATATGCACTAAAATATTTTGCATATGTGCCAAAAGAATGGGAATACGTGTCACTTTACCATATAAAGAAAAAATAAAGGACTAAAACTTCATAAAAATGATGTTTTCAGGGTCCAAACTCCTAGATAAGGTCATAATTAGCTTTAGTAATTGCCTAGAAGGTATCGAGAACATAAAAGACAGTCACAAACACTTTGATTAAGAACAAGGAAGTATGATTACATAAAATTATCTAATTTTATTACTTTTTTTCCATCGAGATCATCTTTGCATATTATACTTGCTAAGTTATCATCATAAACAAGAAATGCATTCAAGAAAACCATATGATCAATGCTCAATTTTGCATAGCCTCTTGTGTTTTACCAATAGTTGGTGTACCCAAGTAGGTTTATTGGGAGTGATTGCCCAAATAAACCCAAAATTGGAACTTGAATCATCAAGTTTGGATGCTATATTGAAGTTAGAAGTTGTTTTCAAAGCTGTAGAGCCTATAGTAAGAGATCTACTTGAAAAGTTGAGAGATTAACTCTTAGAGGACAAGTGAAGCTATAAGCTCTGCATCAATTAGTATTAGAGCTTGATAAGAGTTCTTAGGAGAAAGAAAATATGTCAGTGGGAGATGGAGAAACCAATCTCAGAATACAACTTGAAGCCTTGCAATGTTGAGAGTGGGATAAAGGCTACATTTGAGACCCTAGATAAGGAACAACCTTATTGAGCTTCACTTTGTTTCGAGAATAGTTTTATATCCCGTACTAAATAGGGCCAACAACATGAAGGTGGAAGCTCATTTGGCCCCACCCCCCTAACATCACTCTAAATTCCCTGTTAACATCTAACATTCATTCATTATTTCATCCATTTATAAAATGTAACATTCATTAATTATCACACGATAACCTTCATTAACACATTATAAAATTTATAAACATTCAATAGCACATAATTAAATTTATTGGCACATAAAAATAAATCATTATCAATTAAAGTGCATAGATGACAATCATTTCTTTTTTTTCAACTTAGGTAGAATGGTAGTACCTTGATGATTAATTATATTATATTCCAACTTCCATAGGCGAGTTGTCATTCTTCATGGCTTAGATGTAGTCTCTGTGTGTGTGAAATAGTGCACCTGTTATCTGTGACACAACACTTCAATAGATTATTGCATTAGTGAAAATAGGGTTAGTAAAGCATGGAAACCCACTAAAATTGATCTATTGCTTTCTATCTAGGAAGAGTGTGAAAAACAACATAATAGCCCTCAGATTATGCCTTTTTAGTGACATATACAAGCTAGCATGAAAGATTTAATTAAAACTAAGAAAGATATCCAATAAACATGCATTCTAGCTCTAAAAATCAAGATTATAACAATGCATAAACATGGAAACTAAAATGTAACATGAATCTATGTTAATCCTAACAGCATAACAATACTTTTTCAATTTAAAATTAAGGGCCATTTGAACTCAAAAACTCATTCTATTTATAGAATAAATGAGGAGAGAGAGGGGGACAAGGTTCATTAATGGAGGTGTAAAAACCATTAATAAGGTGTAAGAGACATAAATGCCAAAGGAATTCATGAGGCATGGGCTTGAGGAATCTCCATTAATAATGCGTTAATGAGAGCATTCAAGAGGCATGGTGAGGGGTGTAAGTCCAAGCTTGAGAAAGTGGACTTAGAGGGAGTCAAGCTTGAGAAAGTTGACTTTCTCAAGTGGGTTGAGTTCCTAATCACAAATCTAGGAATGTGACATCATTAGGAAGTGGGTTAGGATAGAATTAAGATTATGATTAGATTTAGCATGGGGGGAATAGGTTGGGATGGGTTTGAACATAGGGTTAAGGTGGTTGAGATAGGTTAGGCTAGGGTTTAGGGGAATATTAATGAAATGAATTATAATTAATATATTCATCCAAAAATAGGGAATTCAATTATTTAAGCTTTTTATTGCTTTAGATAATTAATTAGGACTATAGCCAATTAATTAGATTAATTTAAGCTAGAAGATAGGCTTTTTGCAAGTGATTTAGAATATAATAGGGATTTATTTAATTCTTTTTTAAGATAATTACCTTAGCCAGGTATTGATTTGAATTGTTTTGTATTAAAATTGACTGGTTTTGATTGGTTAAGGTGATTAATAAAATTGAGTGATTAAATTACTTAGGAGATTAAATTTTATTTGAATGAATTATGCCAACCGATCGAAGAGTTGTCTGGATGTAATTGGGGGTATGATAACACTTAGGGAAAATAGGGTCTATAGTCAGAGCAGACCAAATTAGGGTGGTTACATTTTCCCCTCTTTGAATTGATGTGTGAGCAGCGCATTGATTCAAAGAAAGTTTTTTTGATGTTGACTTCATAAATTTTGAGAATTTCGCTCATGATCTAACAAAATGTTTGATGAGATTAGTCTCACACTTGATTGGACTAAATTGATAGAATTGAATTTGAAATTGATCAAATAAAGGTCAATAAAATATCTTTAAAGATACCAATTCTAAATTTGGTTGTCATCTAAAGATTGATAATACTGATTCTAAACTTGGTTGTCGTTCAAAAGTCAATATGAAGCTGCCAGGAGCTTAGTAAGAATATTTTAAAATGAGGAAACACAAGATATCCAGATTATGAGAACCAAAGATTTTTATCCAACAGTTCTAACTTAGTCAAAGAAACTGTCATGCCCCTAGTTGTTTGATAATGAAGTCATTTTTAATGCTATTTTGAGCAAGAATTTGATTGATGATAGTGTGATCATGCCCCCTAAGGAATGAAATCAAAGGAAAAGAATGAAATACCTCCATTGAAATAATGTATCACTTGTAGTGAATGGGTAGGGTAAGAAAGAATGGATTAGAAGAAGTGAAGGAATGAAGGTGTGTTTAGAGAAAACACACGTTTTACCAAGTTAATCAGGTTTAAAAGGCGAGTTCGATTTTGTTCCCGATAGATCAAAGATTTAGGGAATCATGGATTATGTAATTAAATTGAATTTTGAATGAATTGAGAAATAATATTGAGCTCAAATCCCTTCTATTTTTTCTTTCTTAGTAAAATGAATCATGTAATCTCTAAATGCATATACATGCAAACTCTTACGACTTGTCACTGATTTGTAGATATTGTAACATTTTTATCATCATTGGGCACTTTTTGAAATGGATACCACCTAATAGTACAAAAATCACTAATACCCACTGATATTATGAAAGTTTGAATACTATGTGTAGACACCTAAAATTGACCATGTGTATCTCAAAAATTCCAAACTATAAATCTCAGCCAAATGCTTCAACATCTCATCTCAATGCAAAACAAATGGAGATTTATCAAATCAAATGAGAAAAATTCAAATCAAATTAAAAGATGAAATAATCATGAAATCAACTAATTAAATTCAAGCCTAAAGGGATTAATAAAATTATGCGATTGATTTTTCAATTGTATAGTTCAAATTAAAAAGATGAAATCCAACCCAATCACCCTTCCATGGCTAAATTAATTAAATGATGGAGTTATTTAATTCATAATATATTTGAGACAACCAACCAACTTTCCCTCCATTTGAGAGCACCTCAAAGCTTTTGACTTAACCAAGCTTTGATCATGATCAACTCACTCTACCCCCTACCCTTAGGAAAATGCTATAAATACAAGCCTTTTCCTTTGTGTTTGGGATCCATGAATTCAAGAGAAAAATCATAATTACTATAGGCATATGAGGAGAATTTGAGAGCTTTTTGAGAGAATTTTAGCATTTGCATTACATTTAGCATATCATGTTTAGGAGCATTTGTTATTTTCTCACAGAATCTTGGAGCATTTTTGAGCATTTTGAGCATTCTAGCTAGATTGGAGCATTCATTTTTCATACATATCTCATTCTAAGATTGTCCTTGAGAGAGATTAAGCCTAAGATCTCTCTTAACAAAGCTTGGATAGAGAACCATGAGATGATATAGATTTTAGCTTCAATTCTTAGATTAACTTGTTTTATCTTTCCATAGAATTGTTGCTTTCAATCTTAATTTCATGAAGGTGTATTTTCTTACAAACATAATGGTGCCCACCAAGGGGCTTTAAGCCTCATTTATAACATTTTTTCTCTTAAAATTTTGTGGTGTTTCAGATCATTTTTCTTGTTATTTTGCAGAAAGCAGGTGAAGAGCCGCATACGAAGATTTAAGAGTCGCGTATGAATTTTTAAGAGTCGCGTACGAAGATTTAAGAGCCATGTACAAAGATTTAAGAGTTGCGTACAAAGCTTTAAGAGCCACATACAAAGATTTAAGAGCCACCTAAGGATTTGTCATCTATTCTCTGTCTTTCATTCTTAGGCCGCCTGCTAGATAAAGTGTGCCACCTTCTAGATAAAGTAAGCTGCCTGTTAGATAAAGTGTGCCGCCTGTGAACTTTCAAGAGCTGCGTTCCAGCAACATTCGGCCACATTTTACACTTTCTGTACCGCCTATGCATTTTAATTAGCCACCCGTGATATTTTAAGAGCCACATGTTAAGATTTAAAAGCCGTGTATAAAGTTTTAATTTACACTTAATAAAATTTGACAGCCGCCCTTTAGCTGCTAAATGCCACGTAATTACTTTTTCTTTAAATTAGCTTTTGATTAATTTGGTCACTGTGGTAACTCTCTGTGTTTTCCTATCCTGCAAATGAAAAATCACCCAAAGGTGCAGAAACCAAAGAAGCAGATCTCAAAGCCTAGCAAAGAGGTAAGAATCAAAACTAAGAATGAAAAGGAAATACAGACAAAAAATTTGTTAGAGAGTTTATTTGAGGAAGAACACTTGTATGATCACTATATTAAGGTGTTTTTTGCTTACAAACAAAAATTTCCTACTCTTTGATTGATTTTCATGCCTAGTTCTTTAAAGCTTTAATTGATAAATCTTTCATTTAAAAGAGCTTTTAGGAGGTATTTTGTCATTTAAGTTTTTCCAAGTTTCCTTCACTTTGCCTCGCTTTGTGCTGACTAACTTGTTGGGGGAGACAGAGTGGGAATGATCGCCACTAGGTGAGTAAAAATAAGCCAAACACTCAAAAATGCGCCTAGCCTTGCTAGCTTTGAAATCAGGTACTTATCTAATCAAGCTTGGACTACTTAACTTATGGAAATTCATTTGAATCTAGTATAAATAAGGATACCTTACTATTTTCTATTCGAACAAGACATCAAGTATATGCTCTCAACTTTTCGAAGTTGATCAAAAAGCCAAAAGTGTCAAGTTTGGGTAGTAAAAAGAAAGGAAAGATTAATTGAACCACACATCTCATTTTTTAAGAACCTCCTTGTCAAGGGGTTGAAAATAAAAAAATCTTTTTGAGGTGTTTGGAACAAATAAAAAACAATAGGGATAAGCTCTTCACTCTTTGAGTGAATTAGATTCCCAAACTTGTTGGACTTAGTTCAAATTCTTGCTTTTCATGAACATGCTAGCTAAATAGAGCTTTAAAGGGCCTACCTCCTGAGAATTTCCTTATGAGGACGGTGAGAGGGAATGACCCAAAGTGGGACATATTTGAATTTACCACAATATCGTTTGACCCACTATAAATAATGCACTTTTCCTTAATCAGAAAGTGACTAAAATTTGTACAAGCCATCCTCACTTCCTCTAGTAGTCCTTCGGGATTGTACAAAATCATACTTTTGTGCCTGTGGGAAGCCCTCAAAGGGGTAAAGGATCTTTTCAAGATTTATACCGGAATAATTTGAGACCTAATAAAGTAGCAGACCTACCTTTGTAGAGCCATGATTAAAAGCCAAATTTGTTGACTCTAAGGTAGACTGTTTGGAAGACATTCTTGTGCAAACATCTGAGAACATACACTTTTAGTGTTGTTTTAGGGATATGGTGCAAATTTGATGTGTGTGTTGAGTTTGTACTTCATTTTCATGCAAGAATATTCTTTAACAGGTCTGATCAAAAACCTTTAAACTTTTAAAATCCAAAAAAAATTGAAAATTTCAACTTTGATTAGCAAAGAGCCGCCTAAAAACAATTTTGTGCCACGTACAAACAATTCTGGGCCACCTACAAGAAATTCTGTGCCACCTACAAACAATTTTGTGTCACCTACAAACAATTTGTGCCCCCTACAAACTATAGAGTGCCGCGTAGAGTAATTCCAGTAACCGCTTACCAACATTTAAAGGCCGCCTACACACAGGAAAGTTCCACCCAGAAACAAAGAAGGGAAAATAGGGAGCATTTCCCAAGGGTTTGGAAAGATTTTGAAATCATATTTGGATACCCTTTGCAGAGTTATTTCTATCCAGTGCAACAAATAGATCATAATCCTTCAACCATTCATAATGATGAATCTATTTGAGAAATGAATCAATCCTATGGTGGAGAATAATTATCAAAATCAAGATCAAAATCTCCATAAGACTCTATACAATGAAGTAACTGATGATGCAATATTGGAGGCATCCCAAGATCTTGTATTCCTTGAAATCATGGAACAAATTTTGATGAAGGATAAAGAAGCATATTTTTCTCAATTAAGAGCAACCCTTCCTCATAACTATGACACATCAACCTTAAGTAATAATGAGGAAAAACAAAAGGATACAACATCTAACTAGCCATCATTAAGATCAATTTTTCCTTTTCTTTATGATGATGGGCCATCCGTATCTTCATCTTTTTCACAAAATGAAGCATTTGAGAGAAACAAACCTATCTTGGATCAAGGGAAATTTCATGACCACCTTATTTCTGATAAAGAGAATGGAGATAAAGATGTCACTCTCAAGCAAGATTTAAACCAAAAACCTCTATCTAGCAAGGTTTCTCCCATAGCCTTTATGCCTTTCATCCTTTGCCCATCTCAAAAAGCTTCACAACTATCCAAATTTCCTCCACGAAAGAGAAATCCTAATGATGATACTTTTCATGTTGACTATGTCTACCCTCAAGGGCTACCTCTAAATGAAACCCAAGCTAATTTATATCTTGCGGAAAATAATTTCCATGCTTCAAAGATCATAGACCCTAAGTTTCCATGTTCTTCAAAGCATATTCAAAATGATTATCCATCATTCTTCCAAAAATTTCCCACACATATCCAAGCATCCACCTTGTCCTTAGAAGTGGCTCCATGTCAAGAGGATAATCCAAAGAGAAAAGAAACAAGTATCAATAAAGATCAAGATCAAGATGTTATACAATCCCCTCCCATATTTGATGAAGGTCCCATATCCATAGAAGCTTGTGATGATCCCCTTGCACCCTTTCATTTCTTCCAAGATGATATATTTTCAGGTCAAGAACAAAGTGTCCTTCCAAGCTCGATATATAGTCCACTTCCCAAGCAAGATCAAGATATCCCTTCCACCATTTCCAATGAACATATTGAAAATCAAGAGAAAAAAATCCTCTCTACACCATCCAAAGATCCTTGTCAAGATAAAAATACCCCATCAAATCCTTGTCATGATCCTCCATATTCACCTCAAGAAACCATCATTCCTCCATATCCCTTGTATAAGAATAAATCCCTTCAAGATTCAATAGATCCTATCAAAGTTTCTCCCATGAAAGCTACTCATAAGCCTATTGGTATAAAGATAAATCTTAAAGATGAGAGCCTTGACAATGTAACTCATGCCAAAGATATTTATATGCCTTTCACACCTTATCTCCCTCCATTCAAATGCAACCATACACCTTCACCATCCTCCAAATCCATTTTGGGTTCCTATGTCCCAAAGCTAAAGTCTTCATCCCTTCCATCCATATTGGGTCCATATATTCCTTCATCAACCATTCCTACCATCCCTAGCTCTTCCTCCACTTACCCTACCATGTATCAAGATCAACGAAGGCACACATACTTGAAGAATGTCCAAACACCAATCCATATGAACCCTCCATGTTATTCCCATTCACCCAAAATTCCCAAGTCTTTCGGAAGCAATTTGGATGTGCAACATAAAAATTAGAAATCTAAGAATCCACATGTGTATAAAAATCACCATGTGCCATCTAATCGACATGTGAATGAAAAGAAAAAATAAATATCCAAAAGGCCGCAAAGGTCCACAAAGAAAAATAAAAAATTCAAGAGGCTGCAAAGGTCCACCAAGAAAAAAGAAAAATCAACAAAAATGTGGGTTCCTAAATTCCTCATCAAAGAAATGCATTCAAAAGCATCACAAAAGAAAGAAAACTCAAAGACTATGTGGATTCCCAAGTCACTTTTGAAAGACTTGCACACAAAAGAAAAATCAAAGTTGATATTCAAGCTTCCAACGGCTTCCACTTCATCTCCTTCCAAACATTTTCTACTTTCCAAGTCTACTTTGGGTTCCTATATCCCAAAATCCACTATCTTAGCTACATCCTCACCTCCTTCATCTATTGTTCCTCCATCATTCCACCACCCTTCAAATTTTGTGTCAAAGTTGATCTTGTCAACATTTCCATCGACAACATACCTTCTTCTTATCCTCACATTCATTATCCAACACATACTTTCCATCTTTCCATCCCTCTTATCCCATCTATGGCAGAAAACATTCACCACCATCTACCCTTATCTTCCATATCTATCCTTTTTCATCACCTTATCAATATGTTTGAGCATCCTAGCCATTAGCATGGTTTATTATAGCATATCTTTCAAAAGAGAATTGTTCAAAGATCCAAATGTTGGGGAAATTTTGAAAAATATAAAAAAAGAAAAAAAATTGAAAAAAGAGAAAAGTGCCTTGGTGAAAAATTGGTAAAACGGGTTCCTTGGTAGCAAAAGTAAAGAAAAATAAATCCATCCTATGGTGAAAAATACTTCTTGTGGCACCTTGGACAAGTACCATGATGAAAACCTGGCAAACAGGCATCATACGTAATTCCTTCCTCTTGCACTCTACACTTGGGGGCAAGTTTCATCCATGTTATCCTCCATCTCCATATTCTACCATTTATCGTACTTGCATCCATATTCCCTCTTTTACCTTTGGTCTTGACAAGGTTGAACATATCCATGAGCATCAAGTATCTTGACACCATTATCCTTTCCATTAGCTTATTCACTTGTTGCATCCATGCTACCCTATCATGATCTTTCTTCTCCCCAATCCACCTTCATTATTCCTAAGCAGTCTTTCCATAATCCCAAAATCATCCCCTCATAACCTCCATCACCCCTTTATCCTGATTGTGCTATCCTATCCACATCTTACGCAAATTGATCCATTGGTCTTGAATGAAAATGAAGGATGTAAAGTAAACAAATTTTCTATCAAAATCTTCTTGACATGTCCACTCTTTTGGATCACTCACTTTCATGACATCAGGGCATTATCCTATATGCTATCTAGAACTGTATCATTGGCTTCCATTGCTTATCCAAAAACATGTTTCGCATTCCTATATCCTTTTTCCTTAGCTAGGGTAATCTTGAGGAGATGGTCCTACAGGTCACATTCACATTCTTCATCCATCATGGCCTTTCCATCTCTAATCCATTAGCTTCCAAATCCATCTTTCATGTCCTATACCTTGCTAGACATTGGGGAAAAACCAATGTGATCTTGTTTGAGAGATGGTAAATTCTAAAAATTCAAAAATTCAAAAAATCAAAAAATCAAAAAAATCAAATATCTCTAAAAAATCCAAAAACATTAAAAAAATCTAAAAATCCAAAAATCTTGCATAAAGTCTCTCAGTTGCATTGTCACAAACTAGGTTTCAGTTGCCCAAGATTTACACATGGTTCACTTATCACTTGGGGAAAATCATTGGTTTTGGTATGAACAGATTCAAGAGTGCTACATCTTGGTCACACGACAGAAGCAAATTTTTAGATTCAGAGGAGAGATATTTTGGAACCTTTGATGGATATCATTGTTCAACCCTAAACAGTTTGATCGCATAACATAATCCTTGACCTTCATTGACTTATTTTATTAGGATTAAAAATTGACAAACCCTAAATGATCAGCATGTTTAGAATTCTTTTTGAAAATCTTGATACATTTCAAAACACTTGGAATTTTTGATGAGTTTTTCATTGACTTTTTCGAGTCATGTTCTTTTTAGCTAATTGATGATGTTTTGACTAGATTGGCAATGATGGAGACATGATGTTTTCTTAGCTTATGTATGACTATTTTGAGTGTTGATGATTGTAGCTTCGATCAGATAAAATAAATGAGATATTAATATTATGAGAATAGATTAACTTATGCATATAATATATATGATAATAATAATAGATATTATTATTATATATGTTAATGT
>MU224808.1:43509-58549 GCA_018584345.1 Thuja plicata | reverse complement strand
TTAAATAATATTTCATACCACTATGCATTTATACCGATTGATGTTGATTTAACTAAATACTATTGTTATCGATTGATATGGTTTATCATCGATTTGTATTTACTTCGGCTGTATCGGTTATACTGATTTGTAATCGGTTAAACTTAATGAAATATGAGTGGGTGATTATAAGCTGTGTACCAATTACTATCAGTCTTAATGTTTGGAAATAAATCAACATTTGGCTATTAACGTTATTGTGTATAAATTACACAGAATATATTCAGCAACAAGTATTATGCAGTGTTTACTTTGATAAAGACACCGATTAGTTGCATTAAGGATCGGTTTTTTTGAACAGTAGTTAATGTGAGAAGAGGCATGACGATATAGAGTCATGTCTCCTTGGGGAGACATGCCTCTATATCACCGTGGCTCTCCTATAAGAGATCATTACTTGATCGATCAAAGATAAGTATACAACATATAATACAAGTCTCATTCAGGCAATTAGCATATTATTGATATTAATATATTTATATATATTTGTTATTATATTAGTAATAAATATATGTATATATATTGTGATTAAATATATATTGTATATATTGAGATTATCCATATATATATTGGATTTTGAAAAGAAAATTAAAAGACATAAATCTGATCCAAATTTAACATTGAGGAAGATCCTTTAACTTGTGTGAATTCGTATCAAGACATAGTCATCAAAGAACCATCGAGGACATTCATATAGGAAGGAGGGTTAACCTTTGTTTGTTCACACAAAAGGATACCTTGGCTATTTAGATCTTCAATATCTTAATACCACAATCCACTTGCAACATTGAATCCGATTAAACTGGTATTCATACTCCCATAGTTGGTCTTTCAACTAGTGAGGGTTATACTTGGTTTCATAGAAGGGGTTACCACATGAGATGAAAGTCATATTCATATTCTTATGGTCGTAGTGGCACCAGTAAGGATTGTATCGACTCCTAGTTCCACAATGCTCAATGATGAAAATATATCTCAGTTTGCATTTCTTTCGCAAACCTTAAGGACAATTAGTTGCATTGAATTGCATTCATGTTAGATTAATTGCATTTTTACGATATTTTTCTTAATCAAGTGGGGTGGAAGTGATTCATTATTACATCATCAAAGTCCTAATCAATATCCTCAAATATCTGATCCATCAAATTGATCACATGCTACATCAAGGATATCATCAATATACATCTGCTCACCTAGGGGCTACCTCACCATCTGATCAACTCAGAGAAACCTAATCCTATTTATTAATCATCCCAATATCTACACCTAATTCATATTAAATGACCCTATCTATCAGCCTCCCACCATCAAACTTCCCATCTAATCCAATCCAATCGAATATCAATCAGTCGAATCACCCAATTGATCATCTAACGTTAATCATTTATCCTATCATCCATTTGCTCATTTTGAGCACATCAAATTTCCTAACTCTAGATCTTGAGGAAGGAAATTCAATCCATTTGTTCATCTCTCTAGATCTTGAGAGAAAATTATTAGTTTATCCAATCAATCCATTTGTTTGTCTCTCTAGATCTTGAGAACAAATTATTGGTTTATCCAATCAATCCATCAACCTAATTATTCAATTGACATCAATACAAAATCAACCAAGTGATTCTGACTGACATCAAGTGATATTTGATCATAATCACCTTATCTCAAATCATCAACAAAATTTTCTCATTCATAGCTATTATCATCAAATTCTCTTCACACTGGGGCATGTTTTGTTGCCAGGATCAATGTTTTTCAGAAATGCAATCATCTTGGATCTCTTCTATCAGCATTGTTTATCAAACACTTTTACATCTAAGATCAATATGGTTTCATTTCCGAGGGGGCATCATCATATCATCAAAACTGGGATTCTGCATCATATCTTGTATCAAATCTGGGGCATTAAAATTTCAAACTTTATCAATTGGAGTTTCATATCAGAACATCATATCGGGGTTTCATATCAGGGATTTTCATATCAGAGCATCATATCAGGGTTTCATATCAGGATTTCATATCAGGGTTTCATATTGAAGTTTCATATCAGAGTTTCATATCAGGGTTTCATATCAGGGTTTTCATATCAGGTTTTCATATCAGTCAATCAGCTCATCAGTATCGAATCAATGATCAGGACCATCAAGCTTTCTTTGAATCAATGCACTTCGCACATCAATTCAAAGAGGGGCATTTTTAGACACCTAAAATTGACCAGGTGTATCTCAAACATTCCAAACTATAAATCTCAACCAAATGCTTCAACATCTCATCTCAATGCAAAAAAAATGGATCAAATCAAATGGAGATTTATCAAATCAAATGAAAAAAATTCAAATCAAATTAAAAGATGAAATAATCTTGAAATCAACTAATTAAATTCAAGTCTAAAGGGATTAATCAAATTATGCAATTGATTTTTTAATTGTATAGTTCAAATCAAAAAGATGAAATCCAACCCAATCACCCTTCCATGGCTAAATTAACTAAATGATGGAGTTATTTAATTCCTAATATCTTTGAGACAACCAACCAACTTTCCCTCCATTTGAGAGCACCTCAAAGCTTTTGAATTAACCAAGCTTTGATCATGATCAACCCACTCTACCCCCTACCCTTGGGAAAATGCTATAAATACAAGCCTTTTCCTTTGTGTTTGGGATCCAAGAATTCAAGAGAAAAAGCATCCTTACTATAGGCATATGAGGAGCATTTGAGAGCTTTTTGAGAGAATTTTAGAATTCGAATTACATTTAACATATCATGTTTAGGAGCATTTGTTATTTTCTCACATAATCTTGGAGCATTTTTTAGCATTTTGAGCATTCTAGCTAGATTGGAGCATTTATTTTTCATACATATCTCATTCTAGGATTGTCCTTGAGAGAGATTAAGCCTAAGATCTCTCTTAACAAATCTTGGATAGAGAACCATGAGATGATATATATTTTAGCTTCAATTCTTAGATTAACTTGTTTTTATCTTTCCATAGAATTGTTGCTTTCAATCTTAATTTCATGAAGGTGTATTTTCTTACACACACTATGTTTATTGGATGCAATGTTGGAAATAGACTTAGGCATCAAGGCATAAAAGCCAAGATGACAAGTTAGCCACTCTCCTTTTATTATATTAGAATATGTGTAAGGTAAGATATTGGAACCACAATGACCTTGAAAATTCATATCCTTGGGTACATTGTGCTTCGTATACCTTAGTGAGAATCTGAGTTTAGAAAAAAGACAAGGAAATTGTTTCAACCTCACCATAGTTTACACATAACAAAGATCAAGATATATGCGGCTATCAACTCATGGAGGCAAATCTTACCATAAACATCCAAGTTAGGTGAAATGTATATGATCATTTGGAACAATCACCATACGAAGAAAACTAAGAAAATGTTATGCCCCCTATCCTTGCGAATCTTTGCCTTTGCGCAGACATCATGGAGTAACTTGAAAGACAACAACTATCAATTGTGAATCAATCAAATAAAATTCATAGCTGCTTAGATTCCCCTAGTTAAAACATCACGGGTACATAAAAGAGTCATAATCAAACCAAGATCAAACTGGTTTTAGGTAGTATTGAGAAATACTAATGATTCATTTTTCAAGCGCAGTATAGATTCATCAATCAAAAAGTTGGAATTAAAGAAAATATATGTTCCATGTCTGTGTATAAATTTCTTCCTATTTTCCATCCAATGTAGGTTCTAGGCGCATCAATCATGTTAGTACAATGTTTGTGCCGGATAGGTGGTGTTTAAAGACACACCCTTGTTTTGTGAAAGTGACATTTTGGTGCAAGTATCGAGAAGCATTATACCATGAGACAAACCATCCTATGATGACTTAGCAGACACAACCTAACATGCTAGAAAAGATGCCCCCAGTGTGGAATGACTTGTTCCCCAAGACAAAAATGCAAAAAATCCCAAGCAAGGATAATATTTTTGTAAGGAAATAAAGTCAACTCTTGGCACAGGTATAATTATGAAGGTTTAGTATCAGTAATGTTGATAGATAGAGTGTAGAATACAAGTGACACCTGATTGCCAAGTTTTCACCACATGGCAAAAATTTTTCATTCTTTTTGCTACCAGGATGCCTATTTTACCAGGTTGTCATCAAGGCACTTTTCTCTTTTTTCAATTTTTTTTGCTTTTTGATTTTTTAAATGTTTTTGTAGTATCAAGGCACCTATTTGCCAGGTTTTCACCAAGGATACCCTTCTTCAGGACTTTTTCCACTATTTTTGGATTTCTTCAGGATCAATTTTTTGATGTTTTTGGTATTTCCTAAGTTTTCCACCGTACAGGCTCTCCTAGCCAAACATCACGCGTAGAACCACATCAAATGTAGAGTATTGATAGGATCTGGAAGAATGCCTCCCTCAAGTGTAGCTATTTGATAAGCTCTAGTCCCAAAAGTAGCAGTGATAACATAAGGTCCCAACCAATTAGGTTCAAACTTTCCCTTTTTTTCTTTGTTAGGCTTGTTCTTAGGATTCTCCTTTAGGATGAGATCCACCACTTGAAATTTTCATGGTTTGACCTTTTTATTATATCCCTTGGACATTCATGCTTGGTACACCTTTAGATGATCGAATGCCTATTGCCTACACTCATCAAGTAGGTCTAAAGAATTCACCCTATTAATGTGATATTGTTCATCAGTAACAAGACCTTGTAAAGATATACGCAAATATAGGATTTCAAGCTCAATAGGTAGTATTGCTTCAGTGTCATAGACTAGGGAAAATGGCATGGCTCCTGTTGGTGTCCTGATGCTTGTTCTATAGGCCCATAATGCTAGATTTAGTTGTCAATGCCAGTCTCTACCAGACTTACTCATAGTCCTTTATAGGATCTTGAGAATATTCTTATTAGATGCCTCAGCTTGTCCATTACCTTGAGGGTAATAGATTGAGGAGCAATGTTGAGTAATGTGGAATTGTTCACAAAGATCATCAATGTCTTGGTTTCTAAATTGGCCCCCATTATCTGTCACAATTGAAGAGGGTATCCCATATCTACAAATAATGTAGTTCAAGATGAACAACCTTTTTTCGAGTGGCTTTGATTAGTGGCACATCCTCAACCCACTTCGTGAAATACTCAGTGGCTGTAATGATGAACTTCTGTCCATTTGAAGAATTAGGATATATTTTCCCAACCAAGTCAAAGACCCATTGCTGAAATGGCCAATGTGTTATGAAAGGTATAAGTTCTCTGGTAGGAGCATGGATGAGATTTATATGTGTCTTGCATTTATGACATGCTTTAGAAAATTGAATAGCATCTTTTTCCATTGTAGGCCAGTAATAGCCTACTCTAAGTAGTTTCTTTGCTAGTGAAAAGTTGTTTGAATGTGATCCATATACACCTTCGTGGAATTATTTTAACGCATGATTTGAATCTTTGAGTTCTAAAAATCTAAGAAGCGTACCTTTGAGACATCATCTATATAAGTTATTAGTTATAAGAACATAACACGATGCTATCCTAATCAAGGCTCATTTCTCATTTCTTGATAGATCATTGGGAATGGTTTGGTCAGTTAGGTAAGCAATGATATTAGCATACCGAGATTGGTCTGGGGTGTTCAAAGCACACATTACTTGGTATTCAGGGGTATCAAAGGCTAGATAGGATAATTCTTTCACCAAGAAGTCATAGCGGAATTGATGTTCCTCTAGTTGTAACATGGATGCTACTGTATCCATAGTATCTGCGGCTTTATTCTCTATTTTGGGTGTCTGCTGGAATGTGATGAAGACAAAGTACTTCTTTAAGTCACCCACTAGTTGCTTATAAGGTGTCAGCTTCTCATATTTTGTCTGATAATTTCCATTGAATTGATTGATAATGAGCTAGGAGTCACCATACACATGTAACTCTACAATCTTCCACTCCATAGAAAGTTTAAGACCATTTACTAATGCTTCATATTTAGAAATGTTGTTCATGCATGGAAACATCAATTTGTAAGACTTGGGTATCTTGTAGCCTTGAGGAGTTATGAATAGAAATCCTTCTCTAGAGCCTTGTTGTGTGAAAGAACCATCAAAGTACATCTTCCATGGATACTTAGTTAGATGCATAATGGTGTCATCAGGGAATTCAATCCTTAAAGTTTCATCATGTTGGAGTGGCGAATCAGCTATTTGATCTACGAGGACTTGTCCTTTAATATCCCTCCTATCCACATACTCAATGTCAAATTTTCTCAGAATGAGGACCCATTTTGATAATCATCCTATTAATGCTGTCTTATTGAGGAGGTACTTCAAAGGATCTATCTTTACAATGATCCTTACTATATGTAATGTCTCAATTTTTGTGATGTAAAGACAACTTCTAAGCATGCTTTCTCAATAATGCTATAATTGAGTTTAGAGGAAACTAGTGTTCTACTGATGTAGTAGATTGCTCTTTCTTTCTTAGTTTCATCCTCTTGTGCTAGCAACACTCCTAGTGATGTAGCTGTAGCTGAAATATACAGGAGTAATGGCTTTCCATGAATGGGTGCCATAAGAATAGGAGTAGCTAGGTACTCTTTCAATTCTCTAAAGTTGGCTTCACAATGCTCATCCCATTTGAAGGTGACCCCTTTGTGTAGTAATTTGGTAAAGGGTTGTGCCCTATCAACAAGTTGTGACATGAATCTCTTAATTGACTGGAGTCTCACTTGTAATTTCCTCATTTGACTAATGTTGCGTGGAGGAGCCATTTCTAGTATAGCCTTGACTTTTCCAGGGTCTACCTCAATTCCTTTGGCTAAGACAATAAATCCCAAGATCTTACCTAATTGGACCCCAAAGGCACACTTCTTTGGACTGAGCCTGAGTTGAAATTCAACAATATGAGTGCTCCTTTCCTTTTATTTAGCTAAGGTATCATCCACGTAATCCTCCATGTTTTTATGCATCATATCATGGAATATAGTAGTCATGGATCTTTGATATATAGCACCAACATTCTTTAACCCAAAGGGCATGATGTTCCAGCAAAAGGTTCCCCATGCGCATGTAAATGTAGTCTTCTCTTGATCTTCAGGAGCAATTTTAATCTGATTGTAGCCTAAGAAACCATCCATTAATTAATACATTTGGTAGCCTACTGTGAGGTCTATGATCATATCAATATTAGGCAGTGGGAAGTCATCCTTAGGACATGCCTTGTTTAAGTCTCTAAAGTCTATATAGATCTTTATAGATTTATCAGATTTAGACACTGGGACCATATTGGAGATCCATCTTGTGTAAGAAATGACCTGAATGAATCCAACTTTTAATAATTCCTCCAGCTCTACTTTTACTAGTAATGCAACATGAGGATGCATCTTTCTTAGTTTTTGTTTCATGGGTTTAATCCCAGGAGCTATAGATAGATGGTGCATTATCAATTTAGGATCTAGTCCAGGCATATCGGTATAAGACCATGCAAAGTTGATCTTTTTATCTTTTAGGAACTCGGTGAACTATGCCTTCTCCTCTTCTGACAAATATTGTGCTAGGTGAACAATTTGAGGATCTTTATTTGTGCCCAAGTTAACTAGTTGTGTTGGTTCTATCAGAACTAAAGACCTTTCTTGAAAGTACTTGGGGAGAATATCAAGAATCTCATCTTTTGGCACCTCTAAAAGGTTTTCACCATTCTATACATCTTTTGTTTGTACTATTTTAGAATTTGATACTGCCACAATGTGGTTTTCACCGTCAGTTCTTTTCTTCTTTTTATTTTTCAATTTTTGACTGAGAAACTTGATATCCTCCTGTGACATGTTCATGCTCCTTGCATTGGTGGAAGAAGGATAGGGTTCACAAGCATTTAGATAGCAAGCCAAGGTGTAGTCATTAGGGAAGTCTAGGATAGGAGAAGGATCCATATTAGTCCAATAAATTAGGTCTAGGTTTATTAAAGACAAGGAGTCAGACTCTGGGAAGGACAACATCGCGTCAGCGTCAAGACTGTTAACTGACATGACATATTCTATTAAGTTAACCTCTTTGTCGGTTAGATCAATAAGAATCATATCATCATTAAAAGGGTCATTATTAGTAATATGCAGACCAAACTCTAGTGACTTTTCAGTTGAGTATTCCTCTTCTTCATCTCTTTGTAAAAGAAGGCTTCTAGCTTGTCGCCTCTGAATTTCTTCTAGTCCTAAGAGAACACTAGTTTCTTCATCAATGATTTGGGGAAGGAATTCCTCCTCTACTTCAGGAACATCAATACTGTTAGGAGTGGTGTTAGAAGGTTCTTGGTGTGCTGATGTTGCTGCAAACATGTGAATCACATCTATTTTAATGTCCTCTATGGCAACAGATAGCTCATCCCACTCATAATCATGAGAGTCAATGAATTCATCATCAGACTAGTTTAAGAATTATGTAATAGTTATCTGATGTACCCGATTAGCCACCTATGGATCAAAATGTGGTAAATCAAGGACATGTGTGATTGTGAATAACTGCCCCCAGTTAGGATGTAGATCTTGTTGTTGGGATGTGCTCTCAGTAGCCATTGCTATCAATGGTACCTCTAGATCATCTTATGTTGTGTCTCCTACCTCTTGAATAGGAGCATGTGGTAACAAGGGGATGTGAATATCTTGTGGTGTTTCAAAGCTTGGGACATATGGCTCTCCTTGATATTCGGGATTCTCTGTACCAACATGTAATAACCTTTCATAGGACCATGGTTCTAGTTCTTTTTCTTCTATTTTATCACTCCCTTTTTAAGAAACTGGACTATCCCTTGAAGTAGGGTGTGTAGATTTATTGAAACCTAGCCCTATTTTATCTTTTGTTTGCCTGAATTCCATGTGTATAGGCTTACTGATTCCTTTTCCTTTGTCATGTAAAGGTCCTTTTCCTTTATATCCCATTTGCTTGAGGAGATCATATCCTTTTCCATACTTCTCCTGTGATATTTCCACATGTTTTACCTTAGTGTCCTTTGGTTCTCCTTTGTAAAGCCAGGCCAAGACTTCCTATTCTTCTGTGTTATATAAATAAGATGTGGATTCCTTAACCATGCCAGTTAGTTTTTCGATTTCTAGCATTTGAAATGTAGGAGGTGTGATTGATGAGGAAGGTTTTCCATAGGATCTTGGTCATACTGAAAGTTCTATTAATGATGGGGTCATGTCCAACTTGTATTCTCCCATACCTATTTTTTCAAGTTTCAAGGTTTTTCCAAAGCTTTTCATAACCATGTCCTTGGTAGTCTCAAGAGAAATCTCATCTATATCCTCTTTGTTATGTGGGACCATACTACCTGCCTTGATATTATTGCAAGTATAATTGGCATCGACATGAATTGTCACTTCCACCCCATTATGTGGGAACTTGATACATTGGTGGAAATTAGATGGTATAACTTGCATTTCATGAATCCAGGGTCTCCCTAACAATATGTTGTAAGCCAGGGGTAGATCTAGAACTTGGCATATGATGTTAGTAATAACTAAGAGGGGGGGGGGGGGGAANCTCCCTAACAATATGTTGTAAGCCAGGGGTAGATCTAGAACTTGGCATATGATGTTAGTAATAACTAAGAGGGGGGGGGGGGTGAATCAGTGGCCTCAAAAACTTATCCTTTAACCACCAATCAATAAGTATCAGATTATTATGTCCCTATAAGATGCATGCCATGAAATACTAATAGTGATTAACTTTCTGTCAGTTTTCTCTGTCAATCCTTATTCTTTCTTGATTACCAATAAGCAGTATAACTATTTACCAAAACTTAATAAATAAGAAGAGTATACCAATCAATCCAGAGTTAGCTATGTAAGATGCAAGACAACAAAGAAATAAATCATACACACATAACACATGAATTTTAATGTGGAAACCCTATTAAGGGAAAAAACCATTGGGATCGGTACCCCAAATTTTCACTCTTCTGAAGTGAGCCCTGTTAGGAACCAACCCTGTTAAAGGTTACAAACACACTATTAAGTGTGACCTTGTTAGAGGATTTTATACATAGAGGTTGTCACTTAGTATTGAGAATCTATTGCTACCATCCTTGAATTATCCTCCTTCTTAGACTACCAATAGGTATCGGGCAAGTCCAATGCTACTTTCATGAATCAACCTTTTTGGCACTCCTTGAGATGTACCTCAATATATAGAAGACTATTACGTCCTACTCAGTTAAGAGACTTGATTCTTCAATGGTTAA
Source organism: Thuja plicata (assembly GCA_018584345.1). Taxonomy (NCBI): domain Eukaryota; kingdom Viridiplantae; phylum Streptophyta; class Pinopsida; order Cupressales; family Cupressaceae; genus Thuja; species Thuja plicata. The sequence continues at coordinate 48,312 of MU224808.1, read as the reverse complement.
ACTAAAACACTATGACCTATTCATATTGCAACTTGAATTGTAGATTTTTAGATCTATTTAAGTACATTACCTCTCTGACCAATGAATCAATTAATCCTTGTGCTCCATACTTTCTGCTCTGTGATGTTGTGCTCACTATTTATTGGTGTTTACATAATTCCTTAGCTCTTCCTTTAGCTTGTTTGATTAGCACTGCATGAATTTGTTCTTCATCAGTTTCTCTTCAGCATCCTCTTTTTATTCACTCCCCTTAATCCCATTCGTAAATGAATTAAGCTTGTCTCTTATATAGCCATAATATTCATTATTTCTTGATTCTTGATTCTTGGCATCATAAACAATCCAACCAATTTGATTTAAAGCATAACTCCTAATTTGTCTTGTAGATATCTTCTTTCCAACTATACAAATCATCTTTAAATCAATCACTTATCTCTGGTCGAATAAAAAATGGTAGACAACCAGTTAAGTCTATTTTTAGCTCTGCCAGCTAGATATTTTATCATTTTCTGAACTCTCTATTCTGTCGGTCAACACTTCAGTTAGTCATCGGTGACAACTGACTGATCTATTGGTGAGACTCTAGTTAGCTTCATGATCTACATTTGTCGGGCATCATTGGAATTTTTCTCATCGGGAAACTCTGCATCTTTGCTCATTAGGCACTTTGAGTCTTTAGCTCGTCGGGAAACTGTTTAACTTTTCTTATTAGGCATTCTGTGGTTTTTATTCATTGGGAAAAACTATGCTTTTGATCATCAGGTATCACTATGACTTTTCTTCTTTTCTTTGACTGATGGTGTGCACTCTGTAGGTGTTGTTTGTCACTTAGTGAATACTTGATTTTTATGCATTGCTGAGAGCATAACCTTGGTTCCCTTGGTTCTCTAAAGTATTTGGCATTTTGTACATGATTGTACAGATGATATCAAGTTGACATCAATGAAAATATAGTCCATTAACTAATTCAATGACCTGCATTATATTTCAACTTAACATTATCAAACATTCAATCAGTTACATGTCATGAATCTCTCCCTTTGGCATTGATGGAAACATACTATATTATCACACTATACTATTTCTAATACAATATGAAATACAATAGTTGAGATTCATCAAACTACCAATCTTTTTTTTTTCTTTTCTTTTCTGTTAACCAATAAATGTCTGACCATTGGTAAGCTCTGTTTTAGCTTAGATTTGATTCTTGTAGCTCTTTGTCTTCTGATGTGTTGTGTTTGATCCTTGTGTCAATTTCTCTCCCTTGACTGTTCTCCTCATTTGATATCTTTTCTCTTGTCAATAACTCTCCCTTTGCATAATATTTCCATACAATTTCTCTCCCTAAGGATATAATCTCTCCCTGTTGGAGTAATGTGATAATGGATAATCTCTCTCCTTTTATAGAAGGATGTGATAATATGGATAATCTCTCTCCCTTTGACAATAATTCCAAACAAATATCTCACAAATATCTGACATTAATGTCAAACTATCATTTCTCTCCATCCATAACATATTCCTTGAATTTCCCTTATCCATCAGCAATACAACAATATGCTCTGGTACTCGGTGCTGATATATACCTGTCTGTATATAGATGTAGCCTTGAAGTTCGTCTCTTTGCTTGCATCAAAATTAATGATATTATGATAATATGTATCCTGATGTAGCCTTTTAGTCATCTTACTAATGGTAGACAAGGGTTTGACCCCTAGTCTTTTCTCAAGTACTCAAATATATCCTTGGGCAGTGGCTTGGTGAAGATATCAGCTAATTGTTCTTTGGATTACACATACTCAAGTATCACCTCTTCTTCAAGTATTCCATTCAGGAATGCATACTTGACATCCATTTGATATACCTTGAATCCTTTGAATGCAACATAATAAAGTAGTATTATTACACCTTCTAGACTAGAAATGGGTGCAAAGGTCTCTCCATAGTTAATACCTTCTTCTTGTGCATACCCCTTGCATACTAGTCTTGATTTATTCCTTGTGACTTCTCCATTCTCATTCAACTTATTCCTGAATATCCATTTTGTACTGATGACATTATTGTCATCTGGTATTGACACAAGTGAACATGTCTTATTCTTCTCAATATTCTCAATCTCATCATTCATAACACTTATCCATTCTTCATTGTCAAGTGCAGCATTGACAGATTTTGGATCAAACTCACAAATTAAACAACTTGAGTTTAAAGACTTGCTTCTTGTTCTTGTACCAACTTTTTTATCTCCTATGATATGGATCTCTAGATGGTTCCTTCTTACATATCTTGCAAGTACATGTAAAACTCTTTGTCTATCAATTTGATCATCATTTTGTTCTTCAGTATGTTCTTCATCACCTTGCACATTATTTTGATCATTACCCTAACCATCGGTATTTGTAGCCTGACCGTCGGTTACAACATTCTGTTTCTCTTGAATTAAGCACTATTTCTCAGGTAGAGTGTTGGGTTCTTCATAGTATACAAACTTGTTGTAGTCCTCTGGTTCTTTTGTGCTTTCCAGCTCATTCTTTTATCCAAATTCATCTATCTTTACATTTGCACTTTCAACAATTTTATTAGAGGCCTTAATAAGACATTTATAAGCCTTGCTTTTGGTGGAATACCCTAGAAAGATAACTTCATCACTCTTGGCATCAAGCTTTCCATTTCTATCATCCTTTAAGATATAACATTGACTACCAAAGATTTTGAAGTAACTTACATTGGGTGTTTTACCATACCATAGCTCATAGGGTGCCTTCTTTGTATCTTTCTTCAATTGTACTTTATTTAATGTGTAGACAATAGTACTGATAGCTTCCCTCTAGAATATTTAGGTGATGCCTTTCTCTATCATCAGTGTTCTGGCACAATCAACTATGAATCTGTTCCTTCTCTCAGCAATCCCATTTTGCTATGGTGTTCTTGGTGCAGAAACCTATCTTTTTATACCATGCTCATTGTAAAATTTAGTGAATTCATCTGATATAAACTCTCCTCCTCTATCTGATCTCAAGAATTTTAAATCCTTACCACTTTGTTTCTCTACCATAGCCTTATACCATTTAAACATCTTGAATGCTTCAGATTTGTCTTTTAGAAACATAACTATTATCATTCTAGAGTAATCGTCAACAAAGAGAATAAAATATCTATCTCCATAATAACTCTTTGTCCTCATTGGTCCACATAGATCAGCATGGAATAATTCTAGAATATCATCAAATGTATGGGTTTGACTTTTGAAACTAGAATTTGTCATCTTACCTTTTTGACAATTCTTGCACATGATGTTGTCAGGCTTTGACATCGTCGGTAAGCCTCTTACATTTCTCCTTCTACTTATTTTTATCATGTTGTCAAAATTCACATGACACAATATTTTGTGCCACAACCATATGTCTTTGTTTCTATTCATTAAGCAAGTGGTGTTAGTATCATTCAAATAGAATAAGTTACCTTTTGTCTGTTCACCGGTACCAATCAATCTTCTTGATTCATTTAATATCTCTGCCTTATTCTCAAATGCTACTATGTGACCTGAATTATTCAGCTGAGAAATACTCAAAAAATTATAATACAATCCTTTTACCCAATAAGTATTTTCATATTTAATCAGGTTATTCAACATTATAGTTCCTTTACCTTCAACTGGACAAGGTGTATCATTACCCATTCTTACTGTACAACCATTATAATACTCAAAAGTGTTAAACTTTTCTTTGTCACCAGTCATGTGGTGAGTGCAGCCACTATCTATAATCTAGATGTCATTCTTACTAACCTTAGATATGAGAGAAGTTTCTACATACCTTTCATCTTCATCTGAATCATCTTTCACAACCACAAACACCATCATGATGTCTTCATCAGGTTCGGTGTCAGTATCTTCATCTTTGCAAGAAGCTAGGTAGCTAGCTTTCTTTCCTTTGCCCTTGTAGTCTTGGGTATATCTTCTTTCTGATTGTCGGTAACTTCTGTAATCTTTTTTATCACCTCTGTCAGATTTCTTCTCAGAAGATCTGTCATTAACTCTGTCATCTTTTCTTCTATTAGTACATCTTGCAGAAAAGTGTCCAATCTCTTTACAATTCAAGCATACAAGTGGTAAATTTCCTTTGTATTTACCTTTGCCTCTCTATATTCTTCTAGCCATAAGTGCTTCTATTTCATCTAGATCTTCTTATTCACTTTCACTTTCACTATCTCTTCTAGATGTGTGTCTATGAATCGATTTTCTTATTCTCATAGAAGATTTAAATGTAGACTCTAAGTTTTGTAAGACACTATTATCAAAGTTATTCATCTCAAATGAAATCAGTCTACTAATTAAACTATCAAGAGTAATTGTATTTTTTCCTATTGCTCTCATTTCTTGAATGAAAGAAACTCTAATAGAATATATAGGCAGTAAGGTTCTTAAGATTTTACTTACCACTCTATCTCCTCTTCAAGTGTACCTCCAACTCCTCGTATAGCATTGACTACTTCTTTGATTCTTGTGCTGTACTGTGTGATGTTTTCTCCTTCTTTCATTTTGAGATCATCAAACTTTCCTCTAAGATTTTCTACCTTGGCTCTCAAAACATTTGTATCACCTCCATGTACAAGCTTCAGTTTGTCCCACGTCTTCTTTGCAATTTTTCAATCTTTGACATATTCAAATTCAACATCAGAGAGTGAGGAAGAAAGCTCTATGACCATGCAGTTGTGCTCATGCTTCTCTCTTAATTGATCTACTATTAATACTCCTATGGGCAACACATATTTAGTATCTAGGAATTGAGTAACATCATT
>MU224808.1:19835-36874 GCA_018584345.1 Thuja plicata | reverse complement strand
TCTCGCATCAGTGATATTTTTGATGTCTACTAGAAACTTATTGATGTCAGTTTCTGCTTTGAAAGCTTCATCCAATATCTTATTGAACCCTTCTACATCAATATCAGTTCCTAAAATAAATGCCTCACTACTAGGCATTTTTCTGTCAAACTCACGCCTCCAGGCATCTAAGGCCTTCACTTGATCATCATCTCCTCTTAAGGAAGGTATAAATCTGTTAAAATATCAGAAAAGAGGCTTAACTTTACCTCAATTTGGTTCAATTTGCCCTTAAAGAATGAGAGAGCAATATTAACTCTTTTGATCTCATTTTCAACTTCAGTCACTATCTCTGGCACATCTGATCTCAGGGATTGCATTAATGCTAACTTCTCAAATAATTGCACCCTAGTAGACCACTTAGTAAAATAGGGGTTGAGGATAGCCAAATACCCCATTACCTCGGTGTGCAAAGCTGGCAATTTGTTATAAGTATTGAGTATAACATCAGCTTTATCTTTTAAAATATCAATTCTATGTTGCAGCACACCTTTCAATGCTCTTAAAGCAACCTCATTTCCTTTTTCTTCCTCAGCCTTCTCCTCAACCACCTCTTTAGACTTTTCTTTATCTTCAATTTGCAGGGGCTGTGGTACATACATCACCTCAGGCTTTGTTTCCAATTCTTCCATTAATTTCTTTATCATCTGATCCCTCTGATAAAGTTGCACTTGACACATTTCTCTATCTTTAGCCAATGCACTAGTCTCTTCCACCAATGTGCTGCACCTTTCAGACAATTGCTTAGTTTTGTCTTCATTTAAGTGAGCCCAATGTGTCATGATTTGGGATATCTCTAAATCCCCTATATTTTGCATTGTCTAGACCATCTGATTGCCCACCATATTCTCCCGAACATTCACCACTTGGGATTTTTGGTCTTTTGGGCACAGGCTCCACATTGCAAAGGCCTGAGACTTTGGGCTGTACCCAAATCCTTTTATTACATCACCTATTTGAACTTCACTAGCCATTTTGAGATCTGGCTATTTCCTTATTTGATCAATAATGAAGGCAGATGCTAAATCCCAACCCTCAGCCAATAGTATTCCACTTCCCAATACTAATTTCCTGGCATCCTCTGGTGAAATATCCTCATTTTCAGAATCATAATTTTGCAAAGCCACCAATGCCTCATTAGTTATGGTCTCTTGATCATCAACTGTCATCTCTAATCTTAATTTTTCTTTCTTGTACCATCTCAGGAAGTCTTTAAACTCCTCAGTTTTTACAAAATTATCATCATTCAAAAACTCTTGTTGATAAATCAATCTCTCATCAATACAGGCCTTAAGGGGCATTTCAACCTCATCATTTAAATCAGGCTGTTGTTTCTTACCTTCCCTTATTTCCTTTCTTAGGTTATGATCATATAACCTATTGCCAGGTACTAAGGCCTTAGCCTTGTCTTTCTTCTTATTCTGCCCTTCAGTTGAGGGCTGACCTATCTCTAATTTTTGCCTCTTTGCAGGAGGTTCTTCTAAATCATCCGGTTGGGTAGCAATTGTCAAATCTATAATGTGACCCTCTGTTCCCTGTAACTATGGTGTTCCAACAATATCTTGCTGTGGTGGAGCATGCATAGTAGGACGTGCATAATCACTATCACTACTACTGTTGTATTCAGATTCTGAATGATCAGGTGTCTGAGCACGTTTCTTGTCAAGAACTATATCCAGTTGTTTTATAAGCACATAATAATTGTCTATCATGGCTTTAATTCTATAAAAATATGGGAGATCAGGGTAAAAACCCCCAAAGCCAACCCATTTCTCTTTATTTGCTTCTCAATTTTTAACAATTCTTGAATCCTCAATCTTCTTGTATGAATATCATCTTCATCCAAGAGATTCCTTGTTGCATCTTCTTCAATGCATTCACAGTGGACATTTGTATTGGGGATTGTAGGAGTATACAATCTCCTCACCCCTGCCATAAAACCTTCTGGGTCAATGTATCTATAAGGGGATGCCCCCATCGTGTATCTTTCCAACCATTGACCTACTGCATCAATGACACCCTTGCCAATTGTGAAGTTAGAAATCTTAAACTGCCTAGGGGTCAAAGTCCCCTTCTTATGTGGCGCAAAATGCTCATTGTCTGTTAACAATAGCTGCCATATGAATTCCATTGCTGCCACCCTTGTTGGTACATAATATGGTAATAGATGAGGTGGGTGAATACACCCATATACCCTAATGATTGTGTAATTTTCTTCCAAAAAGAAGTCACCCCAATTATGCTTTCCACCCCAGCTATTTGTATACTCACAGGGCCTAAGCAGTTGTATAACCTTTAATGGGATTTTTGTTCTGCTGGTCCCCAAACTCTTTACTATAGGATACAAAATCCAATTCTGAAAGGCACAATAGTCACACTGCCTAGAAGTGTAATTCCAAACCCTCACCCAAAATTGGATAGTATTTGGTCCTGACTGATAGAATCTCTGAGGGGTTAAATTATTAACATCCATAATGACAAAATTGAAATGCAAAATGAGGTGCATAAGAACTGAGTAATGTAAAAACTTGGGCTCCTTCTCCTTTGGGTTCTTCATTCTCTTCTGGGTTGCAATGAAACCCTCATGCATTTCATCTATGATGTGTTGAATATAATCATAACTGATATTAGAGTGGACCTCTTGTAGGTCCAACACCATCATCAAAATCCTTGCATCAATCTTTTCTGCATCACCATCTATCCCCAGCACTCTGCACAGGGCATAGGAAACATACTTGATATAGAAGTGTAGATCCTTGTAATAATATGGGTTTTCCCTGAACATAGGATCTAAATATTTTTTCACTTCTTTTAGCATATGTTTTAGCAACTGGCTCCTAGCAATCCCAGGCTTCATAGTATACCTCTATTTTTGCTTTGTCATGTCAATTTTGGTGGACATGGTGCTGTATAAGCTGAAGGCTTGCATGAATGAATTTCTGTTCAATATCAATAAAGCAGTGCCATCATCCCTCCTAATGGTCTTAGATAAAGCATCATAGTGATTGGCTAGGTCTAAGAACAATTCTACATCTAAGAAGACATTAGGAACAATTAAACTGGCTAAACCACAGGTCCAAGGGTTTGATACTGGGATGGCTTTGTTAGAATTCTTATAAAAATAGTTGAAGAGAGAAAAACCAATTGTTCTTGGAGTAATAGAATCCCAAAAATCTTTATATTCATCAATGAGGACATTAGCATTGACCTTTTTATTCTGTGTTGAACCAGGAAGGAGATGAATAAATTCATCTGAATAGTTTACTTTTCCCTTTGCCTCATCCTCCACCCTCTCACTTTCACCACTGGTTGAAGCTACACTCACAGCTCTACTCATGTTTTCAGTGTTTGAATTATCCTCTTCATTACCGGTATTGAAACAAATCTATCACAGAGACTCAGAGATTGTCTTGTGCACAATTCTGGGAATAATGAACGTATAAATCATAGAGAACTCTGCAATTCTTTGAATTTTACTCTATTTGGAAACTAAACTCTTTAAACTTAGAAACTCTGAAAGCAAGGTGAATGTAAATGAACAAGCAATCATCTCCTTATAGTAATCGTTCAAGGTACATAGCTCATGATTCTCAGAACATCAATTCTGTCTTAAATTCCACATACTGTGAACATAATTGAAAACGTAGCCATAGTTTCCTAAGTGTGACAGGAAAATCAAATTTGTAAAATTGAATCCTCGGCTAAACCTTATAAAATTCAAATGAGTTGACATGTCACCCTGGGATTGGCCCTTTGTCATACATCTTAGCTACCCTTTTTTTGCACAGTAATCAAAATTTGGAAATCTTATTGGCCGCCGAATAATTCATACTGACATATTTAATACTGGCACCTTTTCATAGAAATTAACATTAAGCGACAAGGCGACTGCACTCATTTTCTCTGTTGCTGATCCCAATCCTTAACTTGTGATTTATCCAGAGACATAGTGACTGTGCAACTTCCTTACCTTTACTAACCAGAGTCAATATTTGGCGATCACGTGACACAAAGCAAATCTAAGTCACCAGTGGTTATCACTAACCCACGTTCTTTTCTCAGACTATGCGACTAACAGTTAGTGTTATCTTTCACAGTTATTTCTTAGTCACCAAATGTTATCTCTGTTCTGCCAGACTGCGTGACAACCCTTAGTCACCTGATCGCCAAATGAAAATTTTGAATGCCAAAAACTTCATGAGACACCACGACAAAGCATCCTGCCCCTAAAATCATCTTGTGACCTCGCGACATACCCTTAACCACTGAGTCACGAGGACTTTTCTCTTTAGGCTTTTTTACCCTCAGACTTGACGACTACCATAGGATCTTTTCATAATTTCATCTGACAACTGTCTCTTAATTGCTAAGTAATTTATCATACCTTTAAAATATCTCGAGACCCTGTGACTAGCAATTACCCTTAAGTAGTCTCGTAGTCACTGAATACACTTATACCTTTAAGTGATCATTCTACAATCCATTTAACTCCTGACAGATGTCTTCTTCTGATTTGAAAGTAGAGTTATCTGGCGACAACCCAACTGTGCTTTATCCCAAATCATAAAAGGTTAGTCACCAAGTCTCGATAGTTTCAACTTAACCGGCCTCTTTTCTAGAGACTACATGACTAAAGGCTTTGCATTATACTTAATATTAGACTCATTTAGCGATTATGGGACAAAAGGTAATCACGAAGTCTCTTAATAAACTCTTAACTATGGAAAACATCTTGCGATCACCCGACTAACCTGTGGGACCACTGATATATTATGTCTCTATTCAAATGATTCAGAGATTACGTGACACAGAGTGAATCGAAAAGTCTTGGAATGAACAGGGAATATTCTGTTATTACATGAGACAATGTGACAAAATCTAATCACTAAGTCAGAAAGAAAAAGGAATATGCTATTTTAAGCTGTGCGACTAAGCAATTGCAATAGAGCTCATGACTTAAGTGAGGCAAAAATTAACTGAGAAACATAAGCAAATCAATGCCTTAGGGTTTTTCTTCAAATTTGAACATTGAACGAGAGCTAGGGTTTAAGACTTTTGAATATTTTCACAGGTTTTGGGCTTTCAGACATGAAAACATGTAAACCTGGAGAGGGAAGACCATAGAACTGAGGAAAAAGAAGGCAGAACCTGGAATACAACCAACACAAGGATTATCACCCTTTCAAAGATGAATCGGGTAGTTTTGTGTATGAACTTCATTATTTCCATTCAAAACCGTCTCCCATAGAGTTGCACAAGGAAAAATTGAGGTGTATAGCCCTATGAGTACTCAAATATATGTAGTCTCGCAAGAAAGATTCAAGCAGCTTTTCTCTACACGTACCCAAGCATGTTCAAGGAATGATGTCAAAATTCCAGGAACAAAATTGATTCCGTCTTCTGAGGCTTTGGCCTACGAGGAAGCAATTATTTATAGTGAGTTGGAAGGGTTGGCGTAAAACCTGTCTTCACTTGGGTCATTCCCAAGAGATTTTTTCCTCAACTGACATACCCTCTACTGTTAAATAAGCATACAAAGGATTGGCGAGCATAGGATTTCTAGATTTCTGATTCTTCAAAAGAAGAAGAGCATACTCTCCTAGTCCATGCTGTTTTCTCCCAAAAAAATTTCAATCAAGGGTTCTTTCCCTCAAACTATTTTGAGCCTGATTTAGATGTTCCTATTTTACAAAAATAGGATGCATGAAAGAAAATTTGTTTTGTTCAATTTCCCCCATAGTTAGATGATTTGCTTGTTCAATTTCTGATCCAAAATTTAGACAATGAGATTTTCTTGTTCAATTACCAGCAATGTTAAGTGATTTGTGTTGTTCAATTTCAGATCCCAAAATGAATTAAACAATGTAACTTGTTAAGTTATCCCACAAGATTTAGTGATTTTCTTGTTTAATTACTGATTCCAAAAATGAATTAAAGTGTGAGTTTGTTTGTCCATTTATCTCCAAATTCCCTTCAAGTTTTAAATCAATGTTTGATTTTCTGATTTTCCTTAAAGGAAAAGAGCATACTTATCTAATTGATTTAACAAATGAAAAGAAAATGTGTTTATTTTGAAATATAAAATGAAAAAGAGGTCAAGATAAGGGGATGACAACCTGAAAAACCACAATTTAGTATCCTTTTTCCCCGCTCTTCAGCTCTGATAGCAATCTGCAAACACAAGTTAGGCTATGAAAAAGATCAAAGACAATAAACACACAAATGTTAATGGTTAGATTCTTCAATTTTCAACAACAAAAACTAGATGTGAGCCTATATTTACCAGATGCAATTTGGTATCTTGGATGCCATGAAATTTCATCCAAATGTGAGACTTTACCAAAAACAACCTAGGGTATCCAAGATGCAAGCCTAGATTCTGCAATGCAAGGGTGTATCTCGGATGTGAGCCTTTATCACCAAAAATGAGCCTGTACCTAAAACCTGTGAGGACAAATTACCAAAAAATGAATGCAAAATGAGGCAAAGTCAGAAATTGAGCCCCACGGTGGGTGCCAAAAATGTGTGTGTGAAATAGTGCACCTATTATTTGCAACACAACACTTCAATAGATCATTGCGTTAGTGAAAATAGGGTTAGTAAAGCATGGAAACCCACTAAAATCGATCTATTGCTTTCTAACTAGGAAGAGTGTGAAAAAAAACATAATAGCCCTTAGATTATGCCTTTTTCAGTGACATATACAACCTAGCATGAAAGATTTAATTAAAACTAAGAAAGATATCCAATAAACATGCATTCTAGCTCTAAAAATCAAGATTATAACAATGCATAAACATGGAAACTAAAATGTAACATGAATCTATGTTAATCCTAACAACATAACAATACTTTTTCAGTTTAAAATTAAGGGCCATTTGAGCTAAAAAACTCATTCTATTTATAGAAGAAATGAGGAGAGAGAGGGGGACAAGGTTCATTAATGGAGGTGTAAAAACCATTAATGAGGTGTAAGAGACATAATTGCCAAAGGCATTCATGAGGCATGGGCTTGAGGAATCTCCATTAATAATGCATTAATGAGAGCATTCAAGAGGCATGGTGAGGGGTGTAAGTCCAAGCTTGAGAAAGTGCACTTAGAGGGAGTCAAGCTTGAGAAATTTGACTTTCTCAAGTGGGTTGAGTTTCTAACCACAAATTTAGGAATATGACATAATTAGGAAGTGGGTTAGGATATAATTAATATTAGGATTAGATTTAGCATGGGGGGAATAGGTCAGGATGGGTTTGAACCTAGGGTTAAGGTGGTTGAGATAGGTTAGGCTAGGGTTTAGGAGAATATTAACGAAATGAATTATAATTAATATATTCATCCAAAAATAGGGAATTCAATTATTTAAGCTTTTTATTGTTTTAGATAATTAATTAGGACTATAGCCAATTAATTAGATTAATTTAGGCTAGAAGATAGGCTTTTTGCAAGTGATTTAGAATATAATAGGGATTTATTTAATTCCTTTTTAAATTAATTACCTTAGACAGGTATTGATTTGAATTGATTTGTATTAAAATTGATTCATTTTGATTGGCTAAGGTGATTAATAAAATTGAGTGGTTAAATCACTTAGGAGATTAAATATGATTTGAATGAATTATGCCAGCCGATCGAAGAGTTGTCTGGACGTAATTGGGGGTATGATCACACTTAGGGAAAATAGGGTCTATATTCAGAGAAGACCAAATTAGGTTGGCTACAGTCTCTTCTTTCCCATTGAAAAGATGTTTTTTTGTAGTTCGATACTTATGATTTCTATAGAGAAAGTTCCTATACTCATCAAACATCTTCTTTCCTAAACTGTTTTATTGATAACAATAAAACTATATTTAAAAAAAAATATTTGTCTTGCATGGAGTGAGACCTTAAAATGTTGAGCTTCTCTTTGTTTCAAGAATATTTTAACATTCTATACTTAAGAGGTCCAACCATGTGAAGGTGGGAGCTCATTTGGCCCCTCCTAGGAGCCTCTTATGACCCTTAACAACACTTTAAGACTTCTAAGATGTATTCTTAGGGATCATAAAGGGTCATAAGGGGTCCTGGGACACAATAGTTGAGAAACATAAATGTAGGAATCATGGTCATAATTATTTGGAGACACCACTCAATGATGTCGTGTCTCCAAAGAATTGTGACCATGATGCCCACATTTATGTTTCTCAACTATTGTAAGATTAAATGTCTTCTAAAGAACATGTCGTGTCTATGTGGAACTGCATAGGATCATCACCAAAGGGGGTTCCAGATCAGAGAACTCCCTTTCACTTAATAATTATGAAGCCATCAATGGTATACTAATTGTTTAGGATTGTAAGTTTCCATTGATGACTTCAAATTACCAATCAAAAGGTGTTTTCTAGTACAAAAGACTTAGCAGCCTGCAGAGCCTTTTGCTTGAATGCATTATACCCTTGATGTACTTCATGGAAACATTTTGCATCAGGATTACAATTAAATGTAAACCAAGATTCATATAGAGAAAGGTGTTTCTCTTGGAAAATGGTTGATGGTTATTGATGAATAAGATTTGAAAATGATGATTGGTCCAATTCAAATTGGTGCAACATTTTCAAATCTTCTTCATAATCATCATCAAATGAACATTTTCAAATCTTCTTCACCATTCATCATCTCAATATTCTACAATCATCTTCTGTCAATTGATATTTCATATGAACTAATTTCTTTTCAAATAATTAATTCATATTATTTAAGATGAATCTAATTGGTTTTTTAAATTTTTTGATATTGCTTTCAAGATTCAACTGTGTAGTTTTTGAGTAAAACTCGTTGACCCATTTTTTATGAGTAGTGGTTAAAAATAACCCATCTCTCATGAGAATGAATGAAACATTACTCATGAGAGATGGGTTCTTGTGAACCACTACTCATGAAACATGGGTCAATGAGTTTGACTCAAAAAAATACACAGTTGAATCTTGATAGCAATATCATAATTTAACTTTTTGTGGAAAATATCTCATACTTTTTAAATTATTACCTTACCCAAATATCTATGACTAAGAAGAAACATGAAATACCCTTTGTTTTGGCACTCAAATCAACTTCAAGGCTGATTACCAATCAATAAACTTATAAATGCAACACATGTACACCTGAAACCCTACAAATGCAACACATGTACACATGTACAAATGAAACACATGTACAAATGTAACACATATACAAATGAAACACATATACACATATACAAATGCAACACATGTACTCCTAGAAGACCCATTGAAACTATTTAATTGGACTAATTATAGTAATAGATTCTTCAAGACTCGGATTGACTGACTATATGAGACATATAAGTTGTCTCTCATGTTATGTACTATAAATATGGAATTTTATGGTGATGGCACAATAGTGACAACAACAAGTCTCGACTATTAATCTCTAAGTTTTGTTGATGATTAGTGACCAACACTTAGTCATTCACTTAGGCAGTTTTAGTTGGCTATCACTGTGGTCGAGCTAAAACTATGCAAGGCCGAGCAGTATTCATATTGCCTAGTTACATTGCTGAGTTGAGTTGTATTATGCTGAGCCGACTAGGATATAGAGATGTTAAGTACTGAGCGACAGAGATGACAAGTTCTGAGTAGAACAGTTTTTGTATACATGTCTGGAATGATTTAAACTTCAAGGATAAGTATTCAGGCTGACTTGTATAAGATTTTTGGGCTGACTTATGTATGCATTTAATATTCTCCTATGGAGTTGGTTATGCATTTAATTATTTTATCCTATGCATGATCTATTGTAATAATTAATTGTAATACCTTCAAGGTATGGGTAATAGATCTTGATAGATATATTAGATTTCTTCTAAACCCTATTTTGTGTGTGTAAGAAGATAGTAGACGAAGTGTGTGGTGACTGCATTTTTGAAGTGAAATGCACAGAGGGTTATTTTGTTAAGAAGCAGAGATCAAGCAGAGTGACAACACAGTGAACAAAAGAGTAAAGTTATATTAGATTGTGAGATCATAGAAGGTACTATAAAGAGGAGATCCATCATCAACATCTGAGTGCATAACTAAGGATCAATACTTGAGACATTCTAATCATTGTATCAGGTAAAAATCTCTTAACAGAGTGGTTCTAGAAGACCTTTCTAAATATCCTAACAAAGTGCTTACTTTACTGTAAGTTGAAATCCTTTCACAGGGTAGATTGTAATGATCTTTAGCTCTTAACTGGGCAGACCTTTAACAAGGTAGATTGCATTTTGTAATCAAATTTTGTAGCCCTAATAGGCACACTTTATTACTATAGTAGTGGAGAATTTTGTGGGTGTCATCCCCACCCTAGTTTTACTATTTGGGTTTCTGGGTTACCAAATTCTTGTGTTATGAGTTGTTTATTTCATTGTGTGGATGCTATTTGATATTACATTAGATTCATATATGTATGAATGTGGATCAGTTTGTTTTAAGTGTTTAATTTCAAAGATCTGATTCACCCCCGCTCTCAGTATCTTGCTTTCCCATTATTGTATTTCTAACAATTGGTATCAGAGCTTAGTTCTCTAAAAGGTCATAATCAGCTTGAGAATATAGATCTTGAGATGGAGATCTACAAGATGGGTAAAGTCATTGAGAATCAAAAGATTGATATTCAGCTAGCACTACAATAGCTTGAGACAGTAGGACATGAATTAAATAAGTCCTTGACTGCAAGGAAAGATTTGGCCAAAAAAATGAATGACACTCATTATCAAGAAGACGACACCACAAATTTGTTTCAGAATGGAGATTCTACTGAGATCAATGTAGCAATAGCAGATCTACTGGAAAAGAATAGTGCACTATGTGAAGAAGTTAGAAACTTGAAAAAGGAACAAGAAGCCCAATCAATAAAAATGTGTGAAGTTGTTGAACAGAAAAAGAAAGAAGGAGATGACAAGGATATGGCAGAAGAAGACAAAAGAATGATGACTATCAGACTTGATGAAAGAACACATGATGTACAAACAATGACAGTCAATCAAGAAAAAGAAAGAAGGAGATGACAAGGCTATGGCAGAAGAAGACAAAAGAATGATGACTATCAGACTTGATGAAAGAACACATGATGTACAAACAATGACAGTCAATCAAGTTGACATGGAAAATCAATTACTACTTGTGAATTAGAAGATTAGTAGGAAAGACTTGGAGATTGTAAATCTTAGATCTGAGAACAGTCAGTTGAAAGATGAATTGAGATCTGAGAAAGAACTTAACAATAGAGTGAATGATCCGAGTGCAGCTATGAGCTACTTTGAACAACTGGTAGAAGCATCAAGAATACCTAAAGATTCTTCTGGATTAGGTGAAATAAGGTATGCAAAGCCAAGAAGCAACAAACCTATTTTCCACCACTATGGGAAACTAGGTCATACAGTAAACATTTTCTGAAGAAAGAATGGTAATTCTAATCTTAAAACTAACTTTAATGGTTACTACTTCAACTATAATAAGTTTGGACATCAAGCACATGAATTTAAGACAAAGGAAAGAAACACACCTATACTTAATGGTAATTGTTATAACTATCAAAAATATGGTCATAAAGCACAAGATTGTAGATCTAAAGGTAAACAATAGTGGACATCAAAGGCACAAGAGAAATCACCAAGAAAAGGCAATACTTACAAGTGGGACTAAAAAACATGGCATAGTTGTCATTACTGTGGTGAGTATGGTCATGTTCCAGAAAATTGCATAAGGACACATTTCAGAGGAAAGTCTAAAAGTTGGATGAATGGAAGCCTAGTTTGTCACAGTTGTCTGAAAATTGGTCATACAAGGAAAGATTGTAAGACTAGGGTACCTGCTCCTACTGTTGATAAGATTAGAGCACATATGAACAAGACATGGGTTAAGAATTCTGAACCATGCAGCAGTGAAGCTAGTGAAGCCGAGGTCACCCAATCCAATGGACCAGGTGATCACATCATCTCCAACTAAGCAAAAGAGGTATGTAAGGAACTGCATCTAAAATTCTTATCTTACATCAGTTCCTAACATGAAATGTACCAAAGTCCATATTTTCATATGTTAAGATGCACCAGGACATATTTTGAAGACAAATGCCGAGATAAGCCAATTGCACTATAGGTGCTGAGCACCAATCATGGATACTAAGGCTGAGTTCTTTAGTCTGTGCTGAGTTCTGTTGGCCAAGTAAGTTTTGTGAAAGCCGAGTTTAGTAAGCCGAGTGGGATGCAAGTTATGTTAATAATTTGAGAACAGCTAGCCTGCACTAACTCAACGGGAAGAACATTCATTTCTTACCTACCTTGACCTTTCGAAGTCTATAAAGGATGAACAATTGATATTTCATTTTTACCTTGTGATTTTTACTGTTTACAGAGTGATTGGATTAATTTGTAGAATTGATCTTAACGAAGTTAGCATCAAAGATTTCATCAGCATGCCATCGACAATCCTAAGGTGAACAGTGCAAAGTGTTACTTGCTGAGGTACTCTATTCTTCATCTTTCAAACCCTAATTTCAAGATTATGGTTGCAAGCTCTTCTGCACCAGCTAAAAGTATGGAGGGAGAACAAGAGAAAATTTAGTTAGTACAGAGTGATGAATGTGTACCTCTCAACTTTTGAGCCATTCCTAAAAGTGCAATTCAGAATGATTTAACCAGAGCCCTCTCATCCATTCCGCCCAAGGTACTTATGATCCATGATGTTCGATCATGTTACATGGTTAAGATTGGTGAAGTAGGTGATAGTGAATTAAGGAAATCCTACAGTAGATTATGTGTCGATGGAGTTCTGAAGGGAGAATTCAAACATTTAGCAGACAAAGGGTTAACTCGTGCCCTAAATTTTCTACAAGGTTTCAAAGATGAATGGATTAAGGTTATTCTTAGCTGATTTCATGATATGTGTATGTGGTTGGATAATGGACCAGTCAAGATTACTAAATACATGATTCATCAAGTGACTGGATATCCTGTAGTTAACAAAAAATAGACAATGAGAGATAACAATAAAGAGAAAATTACACTGAACACTAGAGCCATATGGAACAGCAGAGGTATGACTATCTCTATAATTAAAGACCTAGGAATTGATTTTGGAGTAAGAGTAATAGCACATTGTAGACGTCCAAAATTGTCCTTATATTAATTTAATTAATATTCCCATAACATTATAGTTAATTTTAATTAATTATATTTGTTATATTCTTCTATCTATTTAATTAAATATGATTCATTCTCCTTAGTATTTAAATTTAATTAAAATACTATCCTTTTTAATGTATTAAATCTTATTTAATACATTATCCCTCATTAATCTCCTTTAAATAAATTTTTAATTTATTTATTCCTTCACATGACTTAAATTCTACTAAACCAAAATTA
Source organism: Thuja plicata (assembly GCA_018584345.1). Lineage (NCBI taxonomy): Eukaryota > Viridiplantae > Streptophyta > Pinopsida > Cupressales > Cupressaceae > Thuja > Thuja plicata. Next base: position 23,438 of record MU224808.1, on the reverse strand, counting down.
ATCTAAATTAATTTGGATTAAGCTAACTTGAACCTAGATCCTACCCTATCTCACATCACTCTCACCAAATAAACCTCTTCATTAATTAACTAAGGTTAATTAAGCTAATTTCTTGATTCCTACAATAATTAGTCCTAATTATTTGCTCACACATGTGTGAGCAAATTTATAAAAATTGACTTTTCCAAATAATCCTTATTTGGTGTCAACAAGGTTTCTTACACCTAAGATGAAACCTTCTTACACTTTCTAAAAGTGTTTCATTGGACTAAAAATCTTACACCCTCTTACACCTTCTTACAAGATCCTTCACATGTGTACTTTAAGTTCACTTTGACCCATCACATCCAAAGTTGCTCACACATGTGTGAGCAAAGTGGGTCTCTTGCATGGCTTATGTGTCCCTCATGTGGCACCTATGTGGATGCCACATGAGCTCCACCTCACCCAAGCCCTCTCTCTCCTCTAAAAACTCTATAAATAGAGGCCTTTCTCAAGAGCAAATCATCTCTCATTTATGCATTGTTATCATGCTAGTTTGTCTCTAGAATTTCCTAAAGCATTTAGTATCTTTTATAGCAATTTTAGTTCATGTTTACTTCATACTTGCAATCTAGATATTACATGTTAGGATTAATGGAATGAACTTAGTTTGTTTTCATTAAATCTTGCATATCATCTTAATATTAGCCTTGCATTATCATGTTGAATGAACACTTGAGACAAGTTTCTCATACTTGTTCTTGAGTTATTCATTCTCTTAGTTGCATTCAATAGATCAATAGTGGGATTATAATATTGTGTTGGGAGAGCACACCCACAAACCTCTCTAAGAGCAAATCAACAAGGCTTGGGTGCCCTTGTTCAGCTCATCGAAGGTCGTGGTGGAAGCCATTGTTATTTTAAGAGTATACTTTTTAGACATATTAGTGTATTTTAAATGATTTATATCTCTAACATTTTCATGTATGAGCGTGCTCCCAATAGGTAGGTTTCCAGCATAGACATTTTGGCACGCTCAGTGGGACCTACGTCCCTAATTTTCTAACATTTTTTCAGAATTTTTTGCAGTTCGAAGAACTCTAATGTAGACCCATCTCTGCTCTGGAGTCGCCATCTCCGCAGATCGCCGTCTCCACAACTCGATAATCTGCGAAAATTGGTCATCTTTGTAGCATTTTCGCCATCTCCGCCTGTCTAAAATGATTTATTAAACTGTGGTTTAAAAACTATTTTTATTAATTTTTAGTATTTTTAACTCTCTGGTTTCTGATAGAGATAAACTTTTTAAGGGTTAAATGCTGACAAATTTAATAAAAATACCATTTCTTAGTTTTAATAGCTCTGTTTATTTTATATAAAAATGTAACTGTCTGTTCTTTGTCGTCTGCATAGGTATTCCACCATTTTCGTAGATCACCGTCTGCGCAGATCACCGTCAACGATACTCCGTCGTCTGGGCCTATTTTTTTGAGTTTTGTATTTTTTAACACATCTGATATTCCAAACTACTAACCAGTGCATGTAGGTTCTGAGATTGACTTTCTGAAGGATATTATTTAATGAACTTGTATGTTTAAACACTTGTCTTGGAATGAATGTTCGATAAAATAAACATCACTAAATCTTGAATGTAAAGGGAATGAACCTCACAAATCTTGAATGACATAAGACAAATGAACACACTTTCTAAGCTTTCTGTTTGCTGTGTGAGAAATAAATTGAACCTAAATGATTAACCATACTATTATGTCTTTTGCTTAGGTAGAAAACACTTATTTTCTCTAAAATAGGTTCAATTTAGAATGAACTCTTCTTGGTGTGTTTGAAGAAGTGTTTCTCAACACTTCTTTCGAGCTATTTGTCTTTAGTATAAATCCCTTTGATTTAAGTGATGCTTTGATTAAACTATAGCCGTATCCTCTCCCTTCACCTTCGTAGATCTTGGGTGAAGAGAAAGCTTAGCTTAATCAAGCCTCTAGAGAGGCCTGTCTAGAGGGAGTGCTTCCCCTTTAGAGGATGACCTCAAATCGGTAATCCCTTTGGCCGGTATATAAATAAGGTGTGATCCAAAGGTCTGCTTTATCCTTTTAAGCTCGAGCAGGTCGTGTTCAATGGTAGTCCATACTGAGTGAATATCCTCAGCATACTGGCATGGTTGAACTAGAGACTTAAGTGTCTCACGCCGTATAAACTAATTGTAGGGATGCCACAAAACCTTACTAGCAACCATAAAGTAGTAGCCTACCCGATTCATCTCCGAATGGTGATTTATTATAGTGAAAGGGGAGGGAAGAATCTCCCCCCAAGATTCCCATCATACATGTTCCATGGTATTGTGTTGCAAAAGAGATCTTCGTAGCACGGCAACAATACCTAGAAAAAGGAAAAAACACGGGTGGGGTGACATGCTGTGTGAGTTGAAGGACTACCAAGAAATGGGCCTATAATATTTCATCCGAAGCCAAATTCCTATGGTAGCTACTATTTGAACTATCTTTCAATGTGCTAGACCCAGTAAAAACATAAGTGGTTTGAAAGAATCACTTGAACATACACAATCAAAATATTATAAAGTTAGAACAAGATCCCTTAATGTCACATGTGATGGTATCCCTCAAGGTTTCTTTGTCCCTTGTTGGATTGTTTTGAGATATGTGTCTATTATTTTCTAGTTTTCTCGTGCTTAAAATCAATTTTTGCCATCGAACAATTTGCCCAAAATCAGACTGAACATCAAAAATCTGCCCAGAATTTTGACACACTGCCTTAGTCTCAGTCGACCATCTCCGCTCTAGATCCACCATCTGTGCAGATCACCATCTACGCAGATCACCATCTTTGAAGATCACCGTCTACGTCTGAGACTGCCATCTCCGCTTCAAAATAGTGAGATTCAAAAATTGGCCAAGATATTCAAAATTTGACCATCTACAAGACCCTAGAATCATTTGTCCTAAATCATTTATCCACTTGGCCAAAATTAATTTTTCCATGACATGACCAGTTTTAAGAAGCACAAGAAGGTCAAACTTCCTACATCTCCAGTCCTTAGAGAGAAAAAGGAAACCACCCGTAAATACAAGTAATTCCAACATATTGCCACATCCATCAAACAAGGTATTGAACATCGTGAGAAACTTGACAAAATCATCTACAACAATACCGTTTGCAAATGCATGGCCAAATTTTCACTCAATAGATCTTTTGTCACGCTTGAACAATACGATTAGGTAACACCCGACTTTTGGATCATTCTTCCACTTCTTCCATCATCATCCTTCCTTTGGAGCATTAGATCAAAATAAAATCAAATCCTTAGGTTGAAAAACCTTAATCAGAGTATTGTGAACCTTCATCATCAAACAAACACAATATTGCTTATAGACCATCAGTCCATCTCAAGTATTTTAAATCCCTTAGTGATATCCCATTTTTCTTGAGATCACAATTCCATCTTCAGGTAGAATAGATAGTGCTTTAAATCCTTTGTGTTTGTATCATCATAAGGTTTAACATGCTTAGGTTTTGTCTCAAAAACCTTTAAATCAATTATCCAATCAAATCAATCTTCAATCAATCAAATCAATCATCAATCTTCAA
>MU224807.1:141227-160947 GCA_018584345.1 Thuja plicata | reverse complement strand
AATAATGAAGGCATTAATAAGGCATGTGGGGGTGTAAGAAGATGGCTTGAGAAAGTGGACCTTAAGGAGGGTCAAGCTTGAGAAAGTGGACTTTCTCAAGTGGGTGGAGTTGCTAAGCATTCCTTAAAGGAATGTGACAACATTAGGAGGTGGGTTAGAGAAGATTTAGGATTAGGATTAGATTAGCATGGGTGAATGGGGTGAGAAGGGTTAGAACTTAGGGTAGAAGTGGTTGAGATGGGTTAGGTTGGGGTTTAAGGGAATATTAATAAATGAAATAAACTTATTTAATTCATTTAGAAATATAAGATTTAATTATTAAAACAATAAAATTGCTTTTGAATAATTAGAGGACTATAGCCATTTTAATTAAATTAAATAGACTAGGGGAATGGGTTGAATGCAAGTGATATTTGATATAGGGATTTATTTAATTCCTTTATAATTAAATACTATAGCCATGTTTGATTTTGATTTGATCTGATTGGTCGAAATTGATTTGAATTGTATGGCTATAATAGATAATATAAATCAGTGATAAAAATCACCTAGGACATTAAATTGATTCAAAGAATTATGCTAAGCAGTAACAGGGTCGTTTGGACATAAATCGAGGGTATGATCACACTTAGGGCAAATAGGGTCTATAGTTGCGCAGACCAAATTCAGGTGGTTACAGAAGTGAGTGATTTTCATCCGTAGGGCGTGGTGTTTATTGGAAGGTAATCCCTCTAGGCATTTATTATTTAACATTAAGTACATCAGATCTGTGTACCATGGGTCTCAAGTGATAGACTCCACTGTGTAAGTTTGGCATTCTATATGGGGAGTCTCTTCAACCATCGCTCGACTTAGTCCCTGGCCAAGGACTATCTTCATGGGCTACATTTCCAAGTCATATTCCTGGAGGATGGCCATCCATTTCCCCCGTCTTTCACCCAATTCACTCTGCATTAGCAGAGATTTCACAGCTTGATCCAGGATGATTGCATGCACCTTTCTCTGAAGAATATAATGTCAGAATTTCTTCACGGCACACACAAGAGCAAAGGCCTTCTTTTCCAATGATGAATACCGGACCTCAGTGTTCTTGAAGGGGGAGCTCATGAAAACTATAGTTTGTTCTTCCCCTTCAACCTTTTGAGTTAATACCATCGCGACAGAATGCGGTGAAGCAAAGTAGTAAATGTAAAATGGGAGGGAGTAGTTTGGACTAGCCAAGATGAGCGACTCCATTATCATCTATTTGATCTGGGAGAATGCCCACTTTACTTCAGGACTCCACTCAATCTTGGTATCCTTTTTCATCATTTCATTGAGTGGTTTTACTATCTCAGCGAATCTAGTGATGAATCACCAGACAAAGTTGATCTTTTCGAAGAAGGATCGCATCTCTTTCTTGCTGCCGGGCATTTGTAGGTTTAGTAGCGCTTCAACTCTCTTAGGGTCTATGGATATACCCTTCTCAGAGATAATATGCATGAGCAACTTCCCTTTAGTGACCCTGAATATGCACTTCTTAGGGTTGAGGGATATTCCATATCGGTGACATCTCTCGCAGATCTGGGTGAGGTGGGTGAAATGGTCACGCCTGTCCTGGGAAAAGATGGTCAAATCATCCATGTAGATGATTATGCACTGATTCACAAGGCCCTCAAACATGATGTCCATAGCCTTTTGAAATGTGGCCCCTGCGTTGATTAAGCCAAAGGGCATCCTCCTGTATGCAAACGTTCCCCACTTGGTGGTGAACGCCATTTTCTCTCTGTCTTCGTACTTAACCATGACTTGGTTATATCTAGAGTACCCATCCAAGAATGACATCATTTGGGATCCATTCACTATCTGTAACACCTCATCCAACAAGGGGAGAGGGTGATTATCTTTCTTGGAGGCCCTATTCAAGTTCTGAAAATCCACACAAAGGCGAATTTCACTGCTCTTCTTTCTTACAGGGACCAAATTGGAAACCCACGTAGTATGCCAGATTGGAAAGATTATTCAGGCTGACAGCAATTTCTCCACCTCCTGATGAATTAGAGGCTCAATCAGTGGGTTGACTGGTCATTGCTTTTGCCAAAAAGGCTTAGCATCAGGTTTTAGGGGAATGGTATGAGTCATAATAGATGTGTTGTATGTTTTTAAATCCTCATATCCCCATGCAATCATGTCTATGTATTCTCGGAGAACCGCGAGAATCTTCTCCTTTTCCTCAGAGAAGCAGGAGGTGCCAATATGTATCATCTTTTCTTCACCGGGCTGGCCGATGTTTACTTTCTCAAATTTTCCCCCCTCAGAGGAGGATGACATCTTCTCCCAGCCCCGAGGGTCTGAGTCAAAGATTTTTTCAAGCGTGACCATCCCCTTCAGGATGGTGTTGGTAGGTAGGTCCATGATCCCATCATCTTCATCCCCCTGTCTAGTATCGTCATGGTCTCGTTCCTCAACTATCTGGTCCTCAAAGACACCAACATTAGCCATGAAGGCTAGGATGTGCTAGTCATCCTCAAAAACCTAAAAATGGGTGACATTATCTAGAATGGACAGGGTGGGGATCATCTCAACTAAAAATCTCTGGAGTCATGAGCTGGCCATGGGCTCAAGTGTGCTGACACACACAGCAAGGGTGTTCGGGACATAATTCTATCATCGGGGAACAAGATCAATGCCAAAGACATCAAAATATTTAATAAGGCTCCAAGCCCGATTGCAGTATGTGGCCAGTCTCTTGTCATGACATGTATATTGACTCTGGACCTGTTTGACAACCAACTCTGAACCACCCAGAGCCCGGAGGTGGGTGATTCCTTTCCTTAACACAAATAAGAGTCCAAGGACCAAAGCCTCGTACTCTATAACATTGTTCGTGCAGTTGAACTGTAGCCTGTAGGACATGAGGAAGGATTTCCCTCATGGGTTGATTAATTCTACTCCAGCCCCACAGCCTTGTTTGGATCGAGACCTGTCAAACTTAAGGGTCAACAGATCGTTGCTTGTAGTCTAGGGCTGGGGAGAGGGAGTGGTCTTTGGATTGTTTTTGGGAGACTTGGGAGGGGTTTCCTCCCTCACTGTTGGCGCATGGGTGGGGTTTGCCTCCAGAGGGGTCCGAATTTGAGATTCTCGGGGAGATGGTGTTTCCAATAGGAATACTAGGTCCCAGGGAATCCACTGTGTGTTCTTTATTTCGAAAGGCATCAATGTGTCAGGTAGCGACTGAAAGGCAAGGTTCACACTCTAGCTCTGAATTTTTATGATAATGTACTCAGCACCAAGTACTGGACAAGAGCATAGCGGGGGTCACGTTGGCACCTTGAGAGTTAACCTCAACCCTCAACTTTTCTTCTAGGTCCTGGGTTCTCTACAGAACTAGGGGATCATCCCTGGGGGTGAAATTGAATGTTAAGATTTCAAGGGGTCGGTACACTCGGGGGAAGTCTCAGAGAAGAAGACCTCACTAACCCTCCTGACTTTGGTAAGGGCCTGCTTCATCTGGGGTTCACTTTCAACCCAGATCTTGTTTGATTCTCCTTCCCAGGGGAGCCATAAGTGGGAGAAGTCGGTTGAAAAGTATCCGTTCAAGGACTTAGACCAATTTTGACTTAATAACATCCCACAAGTCTCTGGGATGTCCACCACTTGGATATCGATTATGATGGCTATCCTAGGATCCTAGATAAGCTGTATCCGGATGTTTTTCAATTCTCCCACCATTTTCACAGTTGTTTTGTCCAATTGAATCACTGCACCACTAGATGGGGTGGGATGAAACCCGAGCTTCTGACATATGGATAGGGGCATGATGTTGCCCAAAGCTCCAGAGTCTACTAGGCAGTTATGTATGTTTTTGCCTTGGATATTCAGGCCTAGTAGGAAGGGAGGATCTTCATTGTTTTCTTGGAAGACAGTTGTGTTAGCGTCCTCAAAAGAGACGGTCTTGGGTGGGTGACTAACAATCTCTAGGTTCCCCAAAAGTTTCAGAAGAGACTTCTTCTACTCAGGATAGTTCAACAAAACCTCCATCAAGGTCATGGAGGTGGTGGTCTATTCTAACGCCTTTGTGATGTTGAACCTTCCTCCCAGGAATTGGTGGCTTCCAATGGCTAGGTCTTTCACTTGGTTAGAGATAGAGCTTTTTAGAGGGGTAGGCTGATCGGTCGTATTATTCTGGGAAGGAGTATCCTTGGCAGGGGGGATTGGTGTGTAAACTATTCCTTTACCAGCCTGGCTCCAAGTGTTGTAGGGAGCCCATGGGTTGGTGAAGGCATTGGCTTCAAAGGCCAGAATTGATTCATCGAAGAATCCCTGTAGTTCGGATTCTTCCTCATCTTCTCTGGAGGATCCGAAGAAGATGGTCTCACAAGTGAATGCACTATGAGTTGACTCTTGCACAGGAGGCTCTAGGGGAGTAGTGTCATGTGATTATTGTCTGTCCAGCTGGGAGATCATGATGAAGTTCTCTAGCGTGGCACAGTTAACCTCGTTGTGGGAGCCTGTGTTGTGCAATCTACACCAATCAGTCATGGGCTGGAAGTCTACCACTAGTGTGAAATGTGATGATCCAGCGCCACCTTGATTGGTATTTTGGTTTGGAGGCAGGCCTCCGGTGTTCGCGTTATTGTTCCATTATTGTTGATTGGGATGAGGCCCATTGTTGAAGTTTCTTCCCCCGACATTGTTGTTTCGTTGGCCAGAGAAAATATTCCCTCTTTGGAAATTAGAATTCTGGGGTGTGTAGGACCCTGCCTTTAGTTGACCCATGTCCACCATCAGGGTAGAAAACATTCACCGGAGGGATTCAACCTCAGCGGTCAACTAAGTGTTTGTGTCATAGTGTGATGGTTGTTGTTGCTTCCCTAGGAAGGTAGCAGTATTCGCCAGAGTTGAGGCCGGAAATCATCTAGCCATAGACGACTGAAAGAAGGGCACTTTGGGTGGTTGTGTCTTAATGCGGCTGGTTCCAAGGGAAAACTTCCAGACCTAGTATTGACTGAGTCTGTGATGGGTAAACATGCTGGGCTTGTTGGTCTATCGATGGTGGCAGGGGATTCATTGCCATTATGGGGACACCCATTGCTAGATTGGGGTTGTATCCCCCGGCATATGTAGGTCTGCCAGGGATCATGTTGAAGGGCGTACTCTACCCAATCCTGCCCGGGGATTCATTAAGACTGCGGGTTAACTCTAAGGCTAGGTTGTAAACTTTTGCCAAAGTGTCTCGGTCCCTTGAGGTGGTTGTTCTCCAAAGGAGAGTGACAATGAAGGGGTCCATTGCATTGAGATAAGTCTGTATGGTTACTTCTGGGGATGGAATGAAAGGGCCCGTGCACCGCTTTAGGGCGCGTTGGAATCGATGATTCAACATGGAAAGGGGTTCATTTGGTTCCTTTCTAATGGAGATGAATTGGCTATGGGACCAAGCTGGGTCCACATGTACATGAAAGGCAACCAAGAAGGCATCCTCCATGTCCTGTCAACTATTGATGGAGTTGCAGGAAGGTTTAGGTACCAGTTCAGCTCACCCTATCCCAAACACAGGGGAAACATCCAGGTCACAACATCATCATGTTGGATCCGGTGTCGGTTCATGGCATCCTTGTATGCCTATAAATGTTCTTCTGTGGTTCGTGAGCCTAAGTGCTCATATCATGGGCAAATATTCTCCGAATGTGAGGGTAAGTCATTGATTGCACTTGAAAAAGTTCCCATAGGGGACCCAGTGTTATCAAAGTATGCAGCCATCTGGGGAACTATATTTTGAGTAAGTTGGACGCTAGTTCCTTGAGTTGTCTGAGGAGTTTGGATATTCCACACTATACTAGACCCCCTAACAATAGTGGCTAGCATGGTTTGCAGGGTCTGCTTCTTTCGAGCAGGAGGCTCAAGTTTGACAAACCTTCCGGGGTTTGGGGCTGACCTAAGGATTCTTTTAAATTTCATTGGGGAGAAAGACCCAATCCCACTGAAGGCTTGACTCCTAAAACTATGGCTTGGGGAACCTTTGGGAGGTGTAAAATCAGAATCCTGAGAAGGGGACAAGTTCATGCCCTCCTTCTAGCGCCAATTTCTATTGACGAGTCTTTGGTGACCGGGTCTGCCAGCAGATATAAGTTGTCACCGGGTACCAAGGGTACCGGCCAACTTTGCCTGCAAAGGTTATTCAGGGAAATGAGATTCCCTAGGCCTCCAAGCACCTGAGGGTCAGGTCTCGACGGTGCGGGGCTCATTTGGGAGATGTGACTGTTTTCAAGGGAGATATCTTGTTTCTTCAACTTGTTCTCTCCGGGGATTCAGGAAGGTGGGGTTTCTCCAAGCATTTTACACTTAGCAAATAAACTGAAAAAGATCCTGCAAGGTTAGAAGTGTTTCATCTACTTATAGTTATGTTTCAAACATTCAATACATCAATAATGCTCTGATATACTACACTAAATATTGAAGAAACACACAACCATTAGCTCATATTTGATCAGTAGCAAGGGGAAGGAGGTCGTTAATCTACTTAAAATATTAGAGTAGAAGACAAAAAGAATATTAAACATAAAATACCGTTAACTTAGAAGACAAAGTGTCAACAATATCATTGCAAGAACCCTCTTTTCTTTATTAATATTCCTTCTAGCAAGCACGGGTGCGTGGCACAATGGCGGCTCCAAGGGAGCATCTAACTACTGAAATCTTTTAAGACCAGGGAGCATTGAGCTCTGCAACTAAAATGAAAATACTGCTTCTCTATTACTATGGACTGCAAAATCATCAATTTTGTAGACCCTTGGAAAAGGGTCGGACTTACTATTTATACACATTTTCTTCTAACCCTAACCCTAACCCTATTTTACATCTCACCATAAAATATATTATCCAGTGGCCGGTACTACCTGCACCACCTTACAAAAGACCTCGAGATGGAGAAGGCCTGACATGTCAGAAGAATAAGACAAGAGGATGGAGTGGAAGAATTAGCCTCGAAAAGAGAGCCAGGAAAGAGAAGGAAGAAAAAATATCCCCCAGGGATCGAGGCTACATGCCTCATAAATGGGAAATGCGGTGCCCTATCTCCAATGTGTCAGGTGTGCTTCTGAAGCGACACCTTGAGAAGACCATTTGTCAGAGGACCAACTATCGATCTGATGTGCCTTGATGTCGCTATCTGCCCTCTGAAAACCTTTGATGACCTTTATTAACTACTTGAAAGTGATCGGTCGGCCTTGGGGACCAGGAAACAGATCACTCGAACGAATACAAAATTTAGGATTTGGGACTCTAGGATCTGGGAACTTACATTCGGAAAGAATAAAGAATACAAAATGCTTGGGTTTTCTCCAGCCCTCAGAGAAAATTTATTATTTCTTGTTATCTCTGAAGGTCTGGAGGAGGTGGGAGATTCCATCCTCATTAATCTCTTTGAGGCCGGACCGCCAGTACTTGGCCACCTTGATTTGTTCTCCTAGCTCTGGAACATTTCTCTTGAATTCATCGGCCATTTTTGCCGCACCATGACCACTAAGGATCATGCGAGTCAGTCTCACCATTTGAGTTCCATCCACTACCTTCGAGGTTGATATCTTGACTCCATTAATTTATCAAACTTTTCCAAAATGTATTCCTCCGACGTGCATGTATCAGTGTTAAATGGGTCAACTCCAGAGACCTTCATGACAAAAGCCTTATACAAATTCAAAGAATATTGGACCATGTTTATTTTATCATGTAGAGTCCCTACCAGTTGCTTGAGCACCTCCAATGTGAGGTCAAGTTTGGAGTGTTGGGTCCTCACAAAATTGAATGATACTTTTCCTAGAATCCCAGACTTAGAGATCATTTCCTCCCCAAGACCGAGGAGTTCTTCAAGTTCTACATTCAATGCTTCATAATTTTCTATATCACCCTCCCATATGTTGATAATAGTTTCTTCCTGATGCAGAACATGTCGGGCCATATACAAGTCTGGGAGGGTGGATACCAGGAAGCGTCGGGTGTTTCCTATCTGCAGAGCGACCCATTCATCAATCACTTGGGCCTTCTTCTTCATTGCTCACAGGGAGTCTATGTTGCTCTATGGTAGTGGCGCATCAGATGTGGAGGCCTCTGGAGGAATGGCACTAATAGGCCGAGCCAGCTCGGTAAGCAATCCCATAAAGTTTGCAGTCTTCTCCTTTTTCGCTTTGAGCCTTTGGGCCTCCTTTTCGTAATGGGCTTCTACAGCTCTGGTCCCTTCTTTCAACAGGTCCACTTCACCCTATTTTCCTCTTTTTCCCAGTGATATCTTTGTGATATCATAATCTCTTCCTTCGGCAGTTTCCTCATCAGTGTCTGGGGGAGGTGTTGCCACAACTGCAACTGTTTCTCGGCCCGGCCCAGTTCGAAGTGTATGAACCGTCCAGGATTTCTTGGCCCTCGGTGGATTCTAGACCTCAGCCATCATCTTTTCCAGGGAGAGATGAGCTCTGGGGTGGATGGAGCTTTTCTTTTCTTATTTTTGACCAACCACTGTGGCGGTAGGGGTGGCTTATTTGCCAAATTTTGTTCCTTGGGTTCTTCCCCAGTATCTTGTTGCTGCTCCTCCTCAGTGGTGTGAGTCTCGCTCGGCCCACTCCCTTCATCTTGGGCTTCGTCGACAACATTTTCCCCAGTGACATTTATCTCTTCTGCCTTGTCCTTTACGTATTTTGCTTCATCTGGGCCCTCATTGGCCATCCTGGGGGTTTCTTCCTTTTGTCGCTCTTGTTCGTCGATCTCTGTCGCCGGGATTTCTTCTTCCATTGGTGTATCTTTTGGAAATGGGGGAGGTGTCGGGCCAAGATTTAATATTTGGACCACAGTGATTACCTGCCCAAAGGTTTCTCTGGGGAGTGGCACTTAGAATGTGGCAGCTAAGGCTATGGTTGCTCCCGTAGGTCCGGTTCCCTCACCGGATGCCATTTGTTCACTCTGCTTCTGTTGGTCCACTACCATGTTTTGTATCTCTGAGACCTTGGAGGTGATCTTTTGTTGTATTTCTTTCTCTTCTTCCATTTTCTCTTCCTGCTCCTGTGTAGGTTCTTGTTCCAGATCTTCTTCTTGCAATGGAACTTCAGCCTCTATTTTCTCAATGTCCCTCTGTAGATTCCCGAACTCGTCAGTTGCAAAAATATCATTGAACTCATCCTGTGGGGGAGGATTTGCTAGGACATTTGCAGGCTCTGGTTCCCTTTTCAGTTTTGGGGGGTCCAAGGAAAGGATCTCAACTTGTGGGGTCTGGGGCATCCCCAGCTCTGGTTCTACCCTTGGCTTTTTGTTATGCCTCTTCTTTCTTCTTGTGACTAAGGGTGGCCCCGCATCCCTTAGTGTTGCTTGTTCCTCTGGGTCTACCCCCATTGCCTTCACCATTAATGCTGCTAGTGAGGGGGAAGAAGGTGGATGGATGGGTCCAGCCATAAGTACCAAGGTAGCCAGCTGCGTGATTAACTTTTCTTTCATTTGTTGGGAGGCCGCCACTAATTTCCTTATTTTCTCTTTTATGGGGACTTCTTGCACAGTGGGAGTTGTCATTATTCTTTTCCCTTTATCTCCTCCTTGTGAAGAAGTCCCGGCCCCTAGGGTTAAATTTGGTATCGGCTAGGCAGCCCAACGGACACTCTCGGGGCACACCTCCTTGAAATAGAGGTGGCTACGTTCAACCACATTGCAAGTGAACTCTTCAATAGTAGGCCCTTCTTAAGCATCCCAGTTCACTAGTGGGAGGGCCAATTTTTCAATCCCCTTTTCTTTGTACTAGGGATCTACCATGGAGCCAGTGTCTGAGAAATCCTCCAAAAATCTCTAGAGCTTCAATCTTTCCATCATTCCTACAGTCATTCTGACATAATGTCACCCCCAGACTTCCACGTCATCCTGGAAATCTTCCCAGAAGTCTTCCATGTGATATTGATGGGGCTCTAATGCCCGAGGAAGTGCCGCTGCAATCTTGCCATGCAGTTCAAAATGTTTTTGTGCTAAGTAAAATTCTGCCAGGTTATACCTCTTAAGCTCATTATCTGCTTCTTTGGCGGTGGCTAGACTACATGAATGATTCCCAAAAGTGATTGGGAATGGAATATTTGTTACCTTCTTCAAGGCATAGAATGCATGCAGTTCCATTATCTGCCTGCAATACTCTAGGAGAATTATCTTGTCCCCACAGTGCTTGGGAAACAAGTAGGGTTTCCCAGAGAAGTCGGTCACCCTTATGTATGTATGTTTTTAAAATTGTATATAGTAATACCCATAACTCTAGACCAAATTCATCACCTCTGTAGACAGGCGGTATCCTCCATCCCGGGTGGGTGTGAGTAGGTTGTAGTAAATGAAGGCATCATTTACATGGCAAAAATTGGGGAAGCTGGCCTCCCATTGAATCTGTGGAAAATGATCCCAAGGGGCCTTTTGGCCCGGGCTGATCCCGAGTATGCCCTCTGTGAGTAACCCGTTAGTGTGGGGTTATTGTTGTGCCAGGGCCTAGAGAACATAGGAAGTCATATAAAACTTCTTCTTTTGGATTATCTGAAGGAACTGGGAGTCCACATGGTTTGAGATTATGGCGGCCCAGTCAAAATACTCTCTGCCCATGCTGATACCAAGAAAGAAGTGATACATCCACCCAGAGAATTCTTAGTCGTGTTGTTGCCCGAAGACCTGGCATAATGCTATTATCCCCATCTGGATTCTTTCTTTGAACTCAGACCTAAGGCTTTCTAATTTCATCCTCTTGGGGTCCCTCTTTGGGACCTTGAGCCAATGATTGTTCATGTATATACGAGTCGCCTCCTCCAATTTCTTAAATTGGGCCAAAGCATCTGATCGGATGACCACAGCTGGCTTGTCAAACTGAGGGATTCCCAAGCCCCTCTGGAAGGTATCAGGGTCTAGGGACACCATGGGAGTAGGATACCCAGTTGGCTTTGAGGCTGCGAGCATAATGGCCCAGACAGATGTATTGTAGTGAGCTGTGAGTGTAATAATAAGCTTGGGTGACTGCACCGAGCATAGGAAATAAGTTGCCTTAAGGATCCCAGAATTCTTGATTTTAATGGCCAATGGATCCCCGACCTGCCGCTGGATGTACATAATTTTTATGAAGGCTTGCATCTTAGGCCATGTCCTAACGCTGGTGTTGGTGAGGAGCTTGACTTTGGACTCAATCTTTGAGCCCGTGATGATGTCGTCCTTTACATATTTCATGCTCATGGGTAGTTTCTCCAAAGCCTTCTCATTTTTGGACCTAACTGTTACTCTGGTACCCATCGTAGAAGGAAGTTCCAGACTCCCGGGTGGTGAAGATGCGGATGCTTCAGACATATTTGAAAGTATGTTGTTCTAAAAACCTGCAAGGAAAGGCAACCGTCAGAATGTATAGATAAACAAAAAAGAACTTCGGGGTCTTGAGATCTTACCATCATGGCACCCGCTTTCCTGAAAAGTTAGCTTAGTTCAAAAATCCCAGAAAGTATATATATATTTTACGAACTTAGAAATTTAACCAACATCCGGGTCTGGGGGTTTCATCACACTTAGTAAAAATAAGACATGGGTTGGGCGATGGCAAGTTCTCCTGAGTCTGGGGAACTAACCATTGGAAGGTGTGCATGAAAAGCGAACCGTTAGACATACGTGGACGCCACGTGGGTATGCAATAAATAGAAGTTATGGTAACGACGGCGGAGAAAACTGTCTGAATGTATGAAAAGTGAAGGCCACTTGGGAAAATTTAAATGTGCGCATGGGACATAAATGAAGAACAGGCTGGTTTATGGAGGAGAGAGAAAACCACCTGGTTGAAACTGGCCGAGAGTCGAGTTTCAACCAGACGGTATTCTGCACAGAGCGAGCTGATAAATTAGAAACCAGAAATAGATGCAGCACGGCGAGCTTGATAGACTACCAAGCATAATATACACAAAATATACACTATATACATAGAGCTGAAAGGTATATACATGCAGAACAGATGGATATACAACAATATACACCAAATTTACATATATACAGAGCGTAGAGCAGGCATTTACAAAACCAAAGAATGTACAAATTATTTACAACCTTTACATCACCTACAAGCTATGCTGCATCTGCACAGAGGGTGGACAACCCTCTGGCAGAGTTGACCCACCAACGGGCTGCGAACCAGAAAGAAACACAAGACAAAATAGCAAAGCAAGACAACACCAAACCAAACAAAACCAAAAATAGGAAATTTGAGTGGAGAGAAGGAACCAACCTAAAAATAGAGAAGGGAAAGGAAAGGGACTTGCTGCGAATGCTCTACAACAGCTTCTACCATCAGATAATCACCACTTACCACCACTAAACACTCACAATTGCTTAGAACAGCTTGGAATGGCTCGCACTAGATTATCACTGAATCGCTGTAAAATCACTCTCAAATCGCTTAGATTGCTTAAGTGTTTAATCATGGTAAATATGAAGATGACAGGTAATTTCTATTTATCCCCGTGATAAAAGCAAGTTACCTTTCCTTCTGCAAACTTTGGATAGACAGACCTCCAGACTCCAAGCCCGGGGATTCCATGTGATGATACCATCCTATGAAAAGAAGACATCATGGCAAAGAATCCTGAAGTCTGGAATCCGGTTCCTAACCAAGGACAACCAACTCCGAGACCGGGCCCAGAGTCAGGAGAGACCAACAAAACAAAGACAACACCGCGGGGAAGAAAACCCCGGAGAAGGAAAACAAAGAAAACAAAGAAAAAGACAAGGCAAGAGCCGAAAGCCAAAAGTAAAAAAGGGGGACCCAATATTTTGCACACAAAATATAGGGATGGGGATGTAGGGCATAACACCATCCACCTCAATTTTTTGAATGGGGAAGAAAACTCCAGACCCGGGAAGAATTCTAAAAGTTCAGACTTGGGCCAACAAACCAGTGCGACCGATCTACCCTCGGTGTGTCCGATTACTTATTCTTTTTAATTTTTGATTTAACTAATTACCAGACTTCCAGGGATAAATCTAATGAAGATTACTCATAGCATGTTTCCAAACTCACAAAATAACTCTGGAGACCAGACCGATTCCACCATACTAACAATAGATTCTGAATTCAACATAAATGTGGGAGGCACCATCCTGGAGACTAGATGTTATGCAAATCATACCAACCTACATGAAGGGAGAAAAACACTGGAAACCCAGAAAAGAAAGAATAAAATTGAAAGAAAAACAAGAAGAAAGGGGGCAGTCCTAGAGGATAGCCAACAAAACTATTTACCAGACAAGGCACCCCAAATGGGCCACCAGGAAAGAAATATTTATAAGCAGGGAGATCTACATATGATACAACTCTGGACAAATCCGCCTCATTCAAAATAATATTTGAGAAATTGTCCATTCACAGCCAATGGGATGGGTTCCCTAGTCATTGTACTAAGGTGATAGGTATTTTCCCCACAGATTTCTAAGATCAAATATGGTCCGAGCCAAAGCGATTGAAACTTAGTGTGATTTTCTTTTTTCTCTCAGGCTTTATCCCACAAGAGGACCAAGTCCAAAATCTAAAAGGCCCTGTTCTGGGCTCTCCGGTCAAACCATCATTTTACCACTGGTTGGTGATGAGAAAAATATTCAAGGGCTGCTTCACTTTGTTCCTCCATTCGCACCAGATTTAGGAGTCGAACCTTCATGATGTTATCCCAGTTGTTGAATTCCTACATGAACTGTAAAACTAGGATTTGTAAGTTAATTGGGAACACTAGGTTCTAGCTGTAAACCAGATGGAATGGGGATGTCCCCAGGGCAATCTTAATTCAAATGTGATCCACCCAGAGAGTGAATCTCAACTTTTGGTGCCAATCCTGGGGATTATGTTCTAATAGGTGTTTGATCACTTCAAGCAAATTTTTGTTAGTTGATTCAGCAACACCATTTTCCTGGGGGTAATAGTTGCTGGAGAACTTCAGAGTGATTTTCTGGTCATAGATCTATTCAAATAGTTGTGCCAAAGAAAATGTCATACTATTGACACATACTATAGAAAAAGGCATTCTAAATCTTGTGACGATATTTTCTTCAAGGAATTTGATAACTACGTCTGCCATGTTATTTTTACAAGCAATGGCCTCAGACCACCGGGTGCAGTAATCGGTAGCAGTTAGGATGTACCAATGGTTGGCAGATGATTTGGGGTTGATTTCCCTGATAAAGTCAAATTCCCACTAAGCAAAGGGTCTAGCTTCAAAAATTGGCTGCAGAGGCATATCCGGGTTACACTCACGATGTGCCGCGATTTGGCAAGTATGGCACTTCTGAATGTGAGTGTAAACATCCTTAAAGATACAGGGCCAATAGTATCCAGCCTGAAGGATCTGATGGGCAGTAGCATCAGCTGAGCCATGCCTGGTTCCAAACTACCCATAGAATTCTTCAATTATTTTTGTAGCTTGAACCCTATGGATGCATCAGAGGTGCACTCCCTCATAATTCCTGTGAAAAAGCGTAGAGTTTTTTATCATGAAGCACATTTTTTTCAACTGTAGGGAGTGACATTTGTTGGGAGGAAATCCCTCTAGACATTTGTTATTTAACAATAAGTACACCAGATCGGTGTACCATGGATCCCAAGTGATGGACTCCACGGTATATGTCTAACACTCGATGTGGGGAGTCTCTTCTGCCATCGCTCTACTTAGTCCCTAGCCTCAGACTATTTTCATGGGTTGCATTTCCAAATCATATTCCTGGAGGATGGCCATCCATTTCCCTCATCTTTCACCTAATTCACTCTACATCAGTAGAGATTTTACCGCCTGGTCCAGGATGATGGCATGTACCTTGCTCTGGAGAATATAATGCTAAAATTTCTTCATAGCATGAACAAGAGAAAAGGCCTACTTTTCCAATGACGAATACTAGACTTTAGCATTCTTGAAGGGGGAGCTCATGTAAGCTATTGGTTGTTCTTCCCCTTTGACATTTTGATTCAATACTGTCGTAGTAGAATGCGGCAAAGAAAAGGAATAAATGTAGAAAGGGAGGGAGTAGTCCAGGCTAACTAGAACTGGTGCCTCTGTTATCATTTGCTTGATCTGGACAAATGCCTGCTTTTCTTCAGGACTCCACTCAATTTTGGTATCTTTCTTCATTATCTCATTGAGTGGATTTACGATCTTGGCGAATCTAGTGATGAACCACCAGACAAAATTGATCTTTCCAAGGAAAGACCTCATTTCCTTCTTGCTACCAGGCATTTGTAGGTTTAAAAGTCCTTCAACTCTCTCAGGGTCAATGGATATACCATTCTCAAAGACAATATGCCCAAGCAACTTCCCTTTAGTGACCCTGAATATGCATTTCTTAAGGTTAAGGGATATTCCATACCGGTGACATCTCTCACAAATTTGGGCAAGGTGGGCGGAATGATCATGCCTGTCCCGAGAAAAGATGATCAAATCATCCATGTAGATGATTATACATTGGTTCACAAGGCCCTCAAACGCAATGTCCATGGCCTTTTGAAATGTAGCCCCTGTGTTAATCGAGCCAAAGGGCATTCTCCAATAAGAAAATGTTCCCCACTTGGTGGTAAACATTGTTTTGTCTCTATCCTCATATTTAACCATGATTTGGTTATATCCAGAGTACCCATCCAAGAAAGACATCATTTGGGATCTGTTCACTATTTGCAACACCTTATCCAACAAGGGGAGAGGGTGATTATCTTTCTTGGAGGCCCCATTCAAATTTTGGAAATCCATGTAAAGGCAGATTTCACCGCTCTTCTTCCTCATAGGGACCAGGTTGGAAACCCACATAGTATGCCAGATTGGAAAGATTATCTGGGCTGACAGCAGTTTTTGCACCTCCTAATGAATCAGAGTTTTGATTAGTGGGTTGATAGGTTGTTTCTTTTGCCGAAAGGGCTTAGCATTAGGTTTGAGTGGGATGGTATGAGCCATGATGGATGTATCATAAGTTTTCAAGTCCTCATATCCCCACGTGATCATGTCTATGTATTCATGGGGAACCGCGAGAATCTTCTCATTCTCCTCAGGGGAGCAGGAGGTGTCGATGTGTATCATTTTCTCTTCACCGGGCTGGCTGATGTTTATCTTCTCAAACTTTCCTCCCTTAGAGGAGGATGATATCTTTTCCTAACCCCAAGGGTCTGAGTCAAAGATTCGTTCAAGTGCAACCATCCCCTTTGGGATGATGTTGGTAGGTAGGTCCATGATCCCATCATCTTCATCACCCTACCCAGTGTCATCATTGTCTCTTTCTTCCACTATCTGGTCCTCAAAAACACCAACATTGGCCATGAAGGCTAGGATATGTTAATCATCCTCAAAGACCTGAAAGTGGGTGACATTATCTGGAATGGACAGGGTGGGGATCTTCTCAATAGAAAATCTCTGGAGTTGTGAGCCGACCATGGGCTCAAGTGTACTAGCAGAAATAGCAAGGGAATCTAGGACATAGTTTCATCTTCGAGGAATAAGATTGATGCCAAAGGCATCAAAATCTTCAATAAGGCTCCATGCCTGGTTGTGGTATGCAGCCAGCCTCTTATCGTGACAGGTATATTAACTCTGAACCTGTTTCACAATTAACTCTAAATCACCCAAGGCCCAGAGGTTAGTGATTCCTTTCCTTAATGAAAATAGGAGTCTAAGGACCAAGGCCTCATACTCCATGACATTGTTTGTGCAGTTGAACTACAACCTGTAGGATGTGAGGAAGGATTTCCCCTATGGGTTGATTAATTCCACTCTGGCCCCACAACCTTGTTTGGATTGAGACCCTTCGAACTTAAGGGTCCACAAACTGTCATTTGTTGTCTAGGGCTAGGGAGATGAAGTGGTATTTGGATTATTTTTGGGATACTTGGGAGGAGTTTCCTCTAGCGCTGGGGGCATGTGGGAAAGGTTTACCTCAGGGGGGCTTTCGGTTGGGATTCTTGGTCAAACGGTGCCGAAGAGGCACCACCAACAGAAGTACTGAGTCCTAGGGAATTAGTTGTATGTTCTTTTCTCTGAAGGGCATCAATGTATCAGGTGGCAGCGAAAAGGAAAATCTCACACTCTAGCTCTGAATGTTTCTGGTAATGTACCCGGCACCAAGTGCTAGAAAAGAGTGTGGCGGGGGTTTCTGCGGCACCCTGAGAGTTAACCTCAACCCTTAACTTTTCTTCTAGGTCTTGGGTTCTCTACAGAACTATGGGATCCTCCCCGGGGGTGAAATCAAATGTTAGGATCTCAAGGGGTTGGTACACCCCAGGGGAATTCATAGAGAATAAGACCTCATTTACCCTCTCAAATTTAGTGAGGGCCCGTTTCATCTGGGGTTCACTTTCAACTTGGATCTTGTTAGATTCTCCTTCCTAGGGGAGCCATAAGTGGGAGAAGTCGGTCAAAAAGTACCCGTTCAAGGATTTAGACCAATTTTGACTTAGTAACATCCCATAAGTCTCTGGCATGTCCACCACTTGGATGTCAATTATACTGGCTATCCTGGGGTCCTGGATGAGTTGAATCTAGATATCCTTCAGTTCACCCACCATTTTCATAGCAATTTTATGCAATTAGATTACTGCACCGTTGGATGGGGTGGGGTGAAATCTGAGCTTCTGGCATATGGATAGGGGTATGATGTTTCCTGAAGCCCCAAAATCTACTAGGCAGTTGTGAATGTTTTTCCCTTGTTTGTTAAGGCCTAGCAGGAAGGGAGGATATTCAGTATTTCCCTGGAAGATAGCCACGCTGGTGTCCTCAAAAGAGATAGTCTTGGGTGGGCGATTGATAGCTTCCAGGTTTCCCAAAAGCTTTAGAAGAAACTTCTTCTGATCAAGATAGTTTAGTAAAACCTCCATCAACGTCATGTTGGTTGTGGTTCATTCTAACACCTTCATGATGTCAAACCTTCCTCCTAGGAATTGGTGGCTCCCCTCAGCCGGGTCCTTTGCTTGGTTAGAGCTAGAACCTTTTGGGGGGACGGAGCGATCAGTCATGTTGTCCCAGGGAGGAGTATCTTTGGGAGGTGTTGGCATGTAAACTGGTCCTTTATTAGCCTAACTCTGAGTGTTGTAAGGAGTCCGTGGGTTGGTGAAGGTATTGGCCTCGAAGGTCGGAATTGATTCATCAAAGAATTCTTGTAGTTCGGATTATTCTTCATCTTCTTTGGGGGTCCCAAAGAAGATGGTCTCATAGGTAAATGCACCATGAGTGGGCTCTTGATAGGAGGTTCAGGGGGAGTAGGATCAGACACTTGTTATCTATCCAGCCAGGAAATCATGATGACTTTATCTAGCATGGCACAGTTTACCTCATTGTGGGAGCCGGTGTCATGCAATCTACACCAATTGGTCATGGGTTTAAATTCTACAACTACTATGAAATGGGATGGTCCAACACTGCCCTGATTGGCATTTTGGTTCAGAGGTGAACCTCTAGTATTGGTGTTATTATTCCATTGATGTTGGTTGGGCTGAGGCTCATTGTTAAAATTTCTTCCTCCGGCATTGTTGTTTCATTGGCTAGAGAAAATATTCCCTCTTTGGGGATTGGAATTTTAGGGTGCGTAAGACCCTGCCTTCAGTTGACCCATGTCTACAGTCAGTGTAGACTGTTGGAGATTTGATTCTGAGCAGTTGATTGATTGTATGTTTGTCATTGATAACAACATATAATACATAGTAGTAATTATGTATGTACTTATCAAAATGATGATATGAAGACTTACATAGATAGATACATGTTTTTGACATGTTTATTATGTTATGTTCATACACGTAGACCCAGATATGATGTTTCAGTAAAGTTATGTAATTCTGTTATTGGCAGTTACAGTTCTGGAAGTGTAACTGTTTAGGGCCAACGTATATCACGTGTTTCTTGAGTTGCGCCTATCTTCTGTATATGCATGTGTATATTCATGATTATTTATGAGTTGATGATATTAATCCAAAGGCACCAAACGTGTTTCAAGAATATTGTAAAGTTAGAGTTAAATTGGTGAGGCCAACTTAGTGAAGCGTCAGGTCTATTCAATTTATACTTGCACGGTTTTAATAATGCTTGCATGCTTAGTAGAGATGAAAAGGATGTTATGAAGAGTTTTCTTATAGGTCCCATGATCTCATACTTTGAGGAAGATACTTATAGAAAGTCAAAGGTGACACACTAAGTGTGAATGATACGAAAAGAGAAGAAAGATGTACAGAGAAGATTATCAGAGTTGGTTTATTCATCAACAGTCTATGTGAAGAAGAAGTGAAAGATTTAAATACACTAGAACTGATCAAGACAATAGGTCTACTCTATAGTTCATCATCAGATATAGTGCATATCTGTTATATAGAAGGTTGTAGCCTTCACCATCAAGCAGTGAGCTTTTGGACAGTGAATCCACCACCCCTAACAGGCTTATTTGTAAAAGACTCCTAACAGGGTCTGACCCTTAACCAGGTCACTATACTTATTGCATTGTAAATTACAACTCCTAATAGGGTTGAGATATCTTCTAACAGGGATTACTATAAATAAGTATAGTTCATTGTGGGTGCTAATTCCCACCAGGGTTTTTACCATTTGGTTTCCCCATAGTCAAATTGTGTGTTGTGTACTGTGTTATATGATTAAGAATTTACTTTGTTGTATTCTGAAGTTAAAGAACTAAAGTTACTGATAACTGATTCACCCCCCCCCCTTTTATTTATCCTTTGAGACTATTCTAACAATTGGTATCAGAGCCA
>MU224807.1:110829-128565 GCA_018584345.1 Thuja plicata | reverse complement strand
CACCCTTTTCCATTGATGTCAAAGGGGGAGTATATAGTAAGGGGGAGTATGTACTAAGGGGGAGCATATACTCTAGGGGAGTATATACATGGAACAAAAACACAGACAGAGGAACTGCAACAGTTTAGAGAAATCTTTGATGAGGATATTGAGAAGATTGTAAAAGAAAAAGGACACCATGAACAGAGGATGTTTTTGATATCATATGTTGTCATCAATGTCAAGGGGAAAGATTGTTAGAGATTTGATTCTGAGCAGTTGATTTATTGTATGTTTGTCATTGATGACAACATATAATACACAGTAGTAATTTTGTAAGTACTTATCAGAATGATGATATGAAGAATTGCATGGATAGATACATGTTGTTGACATGTTTATTATGTTATGTTCATACACGCAGACCCAGATATGATGTTTCAATAAGGTTATGTAATTCTGTTATTGGTAGTTATAGTTCTAGAAGTGTAACTGTTTAGGACCGACATATATCATGTGTTTCTTGAGTTGTGCCTATCTTCTGTATATGCATGTGTATATTCATGATTAGTTATGAGTTGATGATATTAATCCAAAGGTGCCAAATGTGTTTCAAGAAGATTGTAAAGTTAGAGTTAAATTGGTGAGGCCACCTTAGTGAAGCGTCCCATCTATTCAATTTATAATTGTGTGGTTGTAATAATGCTTGCGTGCTTAGTAGAGCCAACAAGGATGTTACGAAGAGTTGTCTTATAGGTCCCATGATCTCATACTTTGAGGAAGATACTTATAGCAAGTCAAAGGTGACACACTAAGTGTGAATGATATGAAAAGAGAAGAAAGATGTACAGAGCAGATTATCAGAGTTGGTTCATTCATCAAGAGTCTATGTGAAGAAGAAGTGAAAGATTGGAATACACTGGAACTGATCAAGATAGTAGGTCTACTCTACAGTTCATCTTCAAATATAGTGCATATATGTTATACAGAAGGTTGTATCCTTCACCATCAAGTAGTGAGCTTTTGGATAGTGAGTCCACCACCCCTAATAGGGTTATTTGTAAAAGACTCCTAACAGGGTCCAACCCTTAACCAGGTCACTATACTTATTGCATTGTAAAGTACAACTCCTACCAGGGTTGAGATATCTTCTAATAGGGATTACTATAAACAAGTATAGTTTATTGTGGGTGCTAATTCCCACTGGGGTTTTTACCATTTGGTTTCCACGTAATCAAATTGTGTGTTGTGTACTGTGTTATCTAATTAAGCATTTACTTTGTTGTATTCTGGAGTTAAAGAAATAAAGTTAATGATAACTGTTTCACCCCCCCCCCTCTCAGTTATCCTTTGGGACTATTCTAACATAGACAATATTCACCAGAGGGATCCAACCTCAACGGTCAACTGGGTATTTGCGTCACAATGTGACAGTTGTTGTTGTTGGTTCCCCAAAAAAGTAGAAACATTTTCCAGAGTCGAGGGCGGCAATCCTCCAGCCACGGATGACTGGAAGAATGGCACTTTGGATGGTTGTGTCTGTGGTTGTTGTGTTTGTTGTGGCTGGTTCCAGGGAAAAGATTCTAAACCTGGTATTGTCTAGTTTGAGATGGATACATGTACCAAGCTTGCTGGTCTATCGGTGGTGGTGGGGGATTCATGGCCATCATGGGGGCTCCCATTTCCAGATTGGGGTTATATCCCCTAGCATAAGAGGTTTCGCCAGGGATCATGTTGAATGGCGTGCTCTACCCAATCCCACCCAAGGATTTGTTAAGGTCGTGGGACAATGCTAAGGACAAGTTGTAAACCTTCACCAAAGTATCCCGGTCACCCATGGTGGTAGTTCTCCAAAGGAGAGTGGCAACGAAGAGGTCCATCACGTTAAGATAGGTCTGGATAGTCACTTCTGTGGATGGGATAAACGGACCCGTGCACCACTTCAAGGTGCATTGGAAGTGATGATTGAATGCAGCAAGGGGCTCATTCAATTCCTTTCTGATAGAGATGAACTGGTTGTGGGACCAAGCTGGGTCTATGTGTACGTGGAAGGCAGATAGAAAGGCATCCTCCATGTCCTGCCAACTATTGATGGAGTTGGAAGGAAGTTTAAGGTACAAGTTTAGTTCCCTCTATCCCAGGGACAGAGGGAACATTTGGGTCACAACATCTTCATGTTGGATCTAGTGTCAGTTCATGGCATCTTTATATGCCTACAGATGCTCTTCTACGGTTTGTGGGCCTAAGTGCTCATATCAGGGACAAATCTTCTCTGGTTGCGAAGGTAAATCGTTGGTTGCACCCAGAAAAGTTCTCATTGGGGACCCAATATTTCCAAAATATGCAGCCATTGGGGGAGTTGGATTTTGACTAGGTTGAACACTAGTTCCCGAGATCATCTGGGAGATTTGGGTATTATGTTGTATGCTAGATCCCTAGACAATGGTGGCTGACTTGACTTTCAGGGTCTGTTTCTTTCAAGTAGGAGGCTCAACTTCAACAAACCTTTCAGGATTGGGGTCTGATCTAAGGACTCTTTCAAATATTGCTCGTGAGAATGATCCAATCCCACTGAAGGCTTGGCTCCTAAAAATATGGCTTGGGGAACCCTCGAGCGATGTAAAATCTAAGTCTTCGGAGGGGGACGAGTTTATGCCCTCCTTCTAGCACCAGTTTCTATTGACGGGACTTTGTGACCAGGTCTGCCAATAGAGGTAAGTTGTCACCAAGTACTGAGGTACCGACCAACTTCACCTGTAAAGGTTATCCAAGGAAGTGAGATTCCCCGGGCCTCTAATCATGTGAGATTTGGGTCTCGATAGAGCGAGGCTCGGTTGGGAGATGTGACTATTTTTTTGAGGGGGATAGCTGGTTATCTTCAACTTGTCTTCTCTGGGGATTCAAGTGAGTGGAGTTTCCTACAAGCGCACATTCATTTTATAAATAAACTTCAAAAGATAGTGCAGAGTTAGAGAGATTTCATCTACCTATAGTTATGCTAAACATTCAAAACATCAACAATGCTCCAACACACTATACTAAATACTGAAGAAATATACAACCATCAGTTCATATTTTATTAGTAGCAAAGGAAAGGAGGTCATTAATCTACTTTAAGTATTAGAGTAAAGGACATAAAGAACACAAAGCATAAAATATCGTTAACCCAGAAGACAGAATGCAAAAAACATCATTAAGACAACTCTTCCTTCTTCATTAACATCTTTTCCAGCAAGCACTAGTGTGTGTTACAATGGTGGCTCCAAGGGAGCATCTAACTACTGAAGGCTTAAAGACTATTAAGCATTGAGCTCTGCAACTAAGAACTGAAAGCCATATTTCTACTAGCTATGGACTGCAAAATCATCAATTTTTCTGACCATTGGAATGAGGTCAGACTTATTATTTATACACATCACTTGACCTAAACCTAACGCTAACTTATTTTACATTTTATAATATAATATATTATCCATTGGCCGGTACTACCTGCACCACACAACAAAAGACCTCGAGATAGAAAAAGTCTGACATGTCAGAAGAATAAGACAAGAAAGGCGGAGTGGAAGAATCAGCCTCGAGAAGAGAGTCGGGAGGAGAAATAAGAAATCTGATCCCCCAGGGATCGAGGCTACATACCTCATAAATGGGAAAGAAGTGCCCTATCTCCAATGCGCCAGGTGTAACGTTGAAGTGGCGCCTTGGGAAGGCTATCTTTCAGCAACCTCTTGTCAAGTTGATGTGCCTTGTTGTAGTTATCTACCCTCTGACAACCTTCATTAACTACCTTGAAAGTGACCGATCAACCTTGGAAACCAAGACACAGGTCACTTAAAGAATTCAAAAATGTGGGATCTAGAATTTTGGGATCTGGGAACTTGCGTTCCAAAAGAATAAAGAATAAAAAACATGGTGTTGATAAAATTTTCCCAGATTCGGAGAACTTTATTACTTATGATTTTTCCCAAGCTTCCAATACTTGGCCTATACTTTCTTCATCCACATCCTTGATGTTGTCCCACCTACTTTGGATAGCCTCCAATGCTTCTTGAACATTCTCGGCCCATCTTCGGAGTTCATCCACCATCTTGATGGCATCATGTGATCGGATCATTGTTTTGGAAAATCTGGATAGCCAGCCCTGGTCAAAATCTCCAGGAGGCAGATACAAGGACTCCATCCACTCATCAAACTTACTGAGGACATAGTCCTCCGAAGTACACGTCCCGGTGGTGAAGGGATTGACTCACGATACCCCGACCACGAATGATTTAAACAGACCCAAGGGATATTGGGTAGCTGTTACTTTCTCTTTCAGGGCCTTAACCTGTTCCTTGCATACCTCACCCCTAAGGACAAGTCTGGAGTACTGGGCCTCGAGGGAATCAAATGATTCATCTCCCAAAATTATAGACTTTGTAGTGACTTCTTCACTGATGTTTCAGATCTCTTCTAACCCAGCCTTCCATTTTTCATACTTGGCTAGATCTTGCTCCCAAATGATAGCAGAGACCCTTTCCTAGTTGAGAAGAAGATCGACCTGATAAAGGTCCAGGAGGGATGCCGCCAAAAAATGTCTCATTGCGGTCACCTACTTGGCTACCCACCCATCCATAGCTTGCGCTTTCTTCTTCATGATGTGTAGAGAATCCACATCGCCCTGTGCAAGCGAAAATCTGGAAGAAGGGGTTCCAGGGTGGACTTCGACCAATGGTCATGTGAGTTCTACTAGAAGCATGAGGAGATTGGAATTTTTTTCTCTTTCCTCTTGCAAATTTTGGCCCTGCGTTATATACTAGGCCTCTATTGCTTTGGTGGCTTCCTTCAACAGATCTAGCTCACTCTATTTATCTCTCCTCCCCAATTCTACCTCTGTTACGTTGTAGTCTTTGGGCCTTACAGCCGCTGTGTCTGCATTAAAAGGGGGTTTTGTGATGGTCTCAACTATAATACCTATTGGGTTAGTCCGGAGAGTATGGACTACCTGTGCCTTCTTGGGCTTCTTAGCCTTTGTGTTCCTGGCCATCATTTCGGCCAATGAGAGTGGAGCGCTTGTGGTTTCCACCGAGGTCTTTCTTTTCTTGGATTCAACCAGCCATGGGGGCGGCTAGGGTGGCTTTGTTACTAAGACCTATTCATTAGGATCCCTTTTAGAATCCGGCGGCACATTCCTGGAGTGTATGTTATGCTCGGGTTCTTTTTCTTTCTCCTATTCCGCTTCCTCTGCTGGTTCTCTAGAACCCTCAGTGTTCTCCACCATGCTGGCATCTTCTACAGTATCATTCATGATCTTTTCCCCGGTCTCAATCTCACCTATATTTTCAGGGACTTCCTCCCTGTTGGTGTCAGCTATTTCTTCATTTTCCTTATCCACAACCTCTTCATCCATTTGCTGCTGTTGTTCCTGGGCCTTGTTGGCCTCATCCACTAGGACATTCTTCTCCACTGGGGCATCTTCTGGAGGTGGGTGAGGTCGCTAGCCAAATTTTAACAAGGCGGCCACCATTACTACCTCACCAAAAGTGCTTCGAGGCACTTAGTCACCCGGAGTTACCAAAGGAACTTGAAGCGTGATGGTTGGAGGTACGGTTTTTCCTTTGGGTCTGGGTTCTTTGACCATCAATTGCTCATTTATGGGCTGCCTTGGTCCATTCTCAGTCTCCTAGACCGGTATTCTTTCCTACTCAGGATTTATTGGTGCTTCTTCCCGAGCCTCCTGCTCTGATGTTTCTTTTTCTATGGGAACTTCTTTCTCTATAGGGACTTCTTCTCTATCCTGAGCTGTGATTTCTTCCACCGCATGATCAATGCCTTATTGAATCTCCAGGAGCTCCTCCGTTGAGAAGGTTTCATCAAAATTGTCATGCGAGGGCAAGGAGTCTGAAATATCCTCTAACTCGGGAGACTCCAAACTTACATCCGCTGGGGGACTTTCTGGCATGTCAGGGGAAACGTTGGGTGCAAGGGTCACCATTGTTTTCTTTCTTCTTACAAGTGAAGCCTTGGTATCTAGTATGTTAGTAGATTGTGCCTCATTGAAAGTCTATCTACTCATCATAGTTGTCAATGAGGAGGATCCCGCCGGGCAAGAAGATGCCATTGGAGTTATGGGGAGACTGGCGGATACCTGTATGCTTAGTTCCTGACTAGTCAGCTTTGTGGATTCCATTTTTTGATGCAGGTGGTCCATTAGAAGTGTTGGAACCTAGGGAGGCACCTTTGAAACCATGGTAGTCTCTTTCCCTTTTCCCTTACTTGTGCTTGCTCCAGCGGTTGTGGCAGACGAAGAAGGTCCGACGCTAGCTAAAGAGGGGATGGTCTTCTTGACCATTGATTTCTTTTGGGTGCTTTTAGGACACACCCAGGTGAAGTACTGGTGACTTGCCTCCAAAATGGGTTGGCTTACCCCTTCAATGGTTAGATCCTCTAGGATGGCCTAGTCTACCGGAGGAAGATCCTATTTGTCCAACCCTTGTCCTTTGTATGTTGGATCCTCCAATAGCCCGTCATCTTTGAATCCCTTCGGGAAGGTCTGAAGGTCTAGCGCTTTCATGAGCCATTTTCTCACCCTTGTATTCTATCAGGCCTAGAGATCAAAACTATCCTGGCAATCTGCCTAGAGGTCCTCAATATCTACTTCATGCGGCTCGGACGCCTGAGGTAATGCTGTGCCAATCTTGCCGCGGGGATCATAATTTTTTTGAGCGTGGTGGAATTCCACTAGCCCCAAGCTCTTTAGCTCATTTTCTGCCTCTCGGGCTGTGGCGAGGCTGCATGTGTAATTCCCACAAGAGGAAGGGAATGGGATGTTGACGACCTTCTTCAATGTGAAGAAGGCATGCAGGTCCATCATCTACCTGCAAAATTCCAAAAGAATAATCTTGTCCCTGCAATACCGGGGAAGAAGATAGGGCTTCCCATTGAAGCCTATCACCCTAATGTAGGTGTGGTGCCAGAACTGAATAAAATACTGGCCATAAGAGCTGACCAGAGTCATCATCGCCTATGAGAGGTGGTACTTGGAATCCTGGGTAAGTGTTAAGATATTTTGGTAAATGAACGCGTCATTTACCCGACAGAAGTTCAAGAAACTAAGCTCCCATTGCAACTAGGGATAATGATCCCATGGTGTGACCCATCCCAGACCATTTCTGAGTTCTCCCTCTTTTCCCAAACCTGGAAAGGTCAGCCTTTGTTGCGTTAATGCCCACAACACGTATGATGTCATATAAAATTGGGAATTCTGGGCGACAGTCCTCATCTGTGTATCCACATGGTTAGCTATAATAGCCACCCAGTTGAAGTTTTGGTTGTGGGTTGTGATGCAGTATAGAAAATAGTACATCAACGCTGAGAATTCCTGGGTGCGGGGCCATCCAAAGATCCTACATAAAAAGATGATGCCCACTTCAATGGGCTCCTTGAAATCCCCGCGGGGAATTTCCAACTTCATTCTTTTGTGGTCTCGCTTCGGAGACTTCATCCACTGACTATTGAGGTGTTGCCAGGAAATGGTCTTGGCCTCACTGAATTCCTGCAATGATTTGGCCCTGGTGATGACAGTAGACCCTTTGAACTGAGGAATCCCCAACCTGAAATCAAAGGTTGGGGCATCCGAGGTGACGATTGTGGTGGGATATTGCAGCGGTCGGGGGTCTGGAAGCAGAACTATGCAAGTAGATGCATTATATAATATTGCTAGCTACTTAATTAATTCTGATAACTGCACCAAACATGGAAAGTTTGCGGCCTTTATGATTCTGGAGGCGGCCAGGAAGATGGCCATTTTATCTCCCTCAGCCTTCAACCTATAAATGGTTTGTATCAGACCCTGTAATTCTACCCAACTTTTAGGGTCCGTATCTATTATTTCCTAGACCTTGGAGTCCACCTTGGACCCCACAATAGTTCCCTCCTTTGGATATTTGGAGATTAGGGGCAGCTTTGCCAGCATTCTCTCCATCTTTGTCTTTGTAGTTGCCCTGGTGGAAGTGGTAGGTAGTTCCGGACTATCAGGAGGAGCAAAATCATCATACATGTTGAATTAATTTATCTACAACCTGCAAGACCAGAGAACCATTAGGACATATATAAACATGAGTTATAATTCCAGGAGATTCTTCACCAACCCGCACCTGCCAAACAAGTGTTAGTACATATATCAAAAGTTCCAGAGTATCTAGAATGAACATGACTTAGCATTCTGTAGCATGTTAACAAGGTTGCAGGAGGAAGTGAAAGACAAAGTCTGGCCGGAGGTCAGGAGTCCAAAAAAATAGTCATTATCGATGTGACTAGCAATAAACCTTACCTTGGTCAACGTGTACTGGCATGTGGTAGGATGGCAGGTGGCATAAAGGCATTAAAAGCATTAATTAAGATAAGTGGGCTGACACGGGGCAGACTAAATACCAGATTGGACATATTTAAATGCCCACACATGGGAAATTAATCCCACCATTAATGCGATGAGACAAAGGAGAGAGAAAGCCACCATAGCTCGAACCAGCAAGGTGCCAGTTTGAACCGTGGCGAGTACACCTCAATAAACTCAATTTTGTGGGGTGAAAATGCATGACAGAGCATGAGGAAATCAAAAGCTCGGAAGGATATATAGAACATATACATGCACAAAAATATAGAGGGTCGAAGGCCAAAATAGATATACATAAAATATACATCATTTATAGCTATAAACAATATAAACACATGTACAGCAGTTACCCTAAAACAATATATAGAATGTACACTAACCTATAGCTACACAGAGGGCAGACAACCCTTTGGCAATGCCAACCAACCAACGAGAGGTAGACCAAACAAACAAACCAACAGGACGAAGTGAAACGACGCAAAACGCAAAACAAAACCAGAGAACCAAACAGAGACAACAAGAAATGTGGAAATGGCGAAGAACCAAAGGACCTACCTAAAAATCCGTAGAAGAGTGGGGAAAGAGAACACCAAGAGCACTCCCGCAACGAGCTCTACCCTTAGATGACCACAAACAACCACCTTGAAGCAACGGGTAATCAACACGCTAAGCACAGGGTAATTGCAGTTTAATCATTGTTTAATCGCTTTGAGGATCGATTTGAGCACAAGTATTTTTTTAATCATGGTAACCATAAAAGTGATTAGTAATTTCTATTTATACTCATGGTAAAAGCAAGTTACCCTTTTCCCCACTAATTTTGGAACAAGTAAACCTCCAGACTCTGGGCTCAGGGATTTTGAGCGACCATGTCTCCTTACAAGAAGAAGACATCATGGTGGAGAATCCCAGAGTCCATAGTCTGGCTCTAGAAAGGAAACAACCATCTCTGGGACCGGGTCCCGAAGACACGAAAGACAAAGCAAAAGAGAACAAAACCTCATGGGAAGGAAAACCCAAAGAAGAAACCAGAGAAAAACAAGACAAGGAAAAAACCAAAGTGAAAAATGGGACCCAACATTTTGCACACAAAATGTAGAGACGGGTATGTAGGGCATAACACCAGGCTAGCTTCCTGAGTTGGCTTTTTGAGTATTTTACACCACTTCTTGATGTTGACTTGATCTAGCTAAATTAGCTTCCCTTTAATAAATTTGTATGCTCTCATTTTGGGTGAGAACTCCTTTTCATATTTTTCATCATTTCATCTATGTCTTCCTTCTCTAATTTAGAAGGCATAAGAGTAGCAAGTACTCTTTCTCTTATTTATTTTTCTTGATGAAGTGCTAATGTCCATCTTGCAGACAATCTATTTGATAGCTCCTTGGGTACTTCATATTCCTTGAATTGAAGTGGAACATAATTATGTTTGCACATTTTTCCTTTTATAGAATCTTCAATTTTATTTTGATCCTTTGGATCAAATTTCAACTATTTCCTAATGTTAGGATCTAAAATAGATTGTGATTCTGAAATGCTTTTACATATTTCATCAATGGTCTTAGGAATCAAGGGTTCTTTCCCTGTTTGTACTTCTATGTCAGATTCATCCATAGCCGAGTCATCTAGATCTTCTCTTGTTCTATTTAACTTCATCCTTTTGGTTTGTTTCCCCTTTGGTGAGACTGGTTTCCTCTTGTAGGTTCTCACTCTCCCTTTCTATAATAGTGAAGGAGTTGCTTCCTTTACTGTTTTGCTTCTTGTCCTTGAAGAAGTTGTTGTCCTTGATTTCTTAGATGGAGGAGGAGGTGGTGAATCTGACTGTGCTGCCTCTGAATCACTCTTTTTTGTATCTTCATCGATGGGTGACTGGCCCTCGGTATCTTCCTCCTTTCCTTCTATTTCCTATTCACCTTCTTCAATAAATACAAATTTCTTGGTTAAGTCCTTTACCATTTTGTTCTTCTTGTTTAAAATTTTCTTGATAACAAGTTCTGACTTGATTTTTGGTTTGGCTTCTTAATAAGTGCCAAATATTGGTTGCTTGTTGTCCAATGGTTCATTCAACAGTGCCTTTATGCATTTTGTAGCTTGTCCTATTTGGATTTCATAATCCATTGGTGATAGCCAAGATTTTCTAGGTACTACTGGTTTGATATAAGTAAAATCAGTATCTACCATAAAGCATATATCATCCTTGTGTTCTTCTATCAAACTCTCTGGTATCCTTGTTCTTGCTTGCATCTTTTCCTTAAATCCTTTGAAATAGTCATTCATTAAGTCATCAAAATTTGTACCTAATGATTCTATGTGCTCACATATCTGTATGGTGACAGGTTTGCTTATGTCCCATACTACTTTGCCTATGGAAGGAAAGTATTCTTCAAAGTAAAAGAATATGCACATAATAAGAGAACCAAACTTACAAGTGTTATTCCTTGATGACCTTATGGTGTTCATGTTCTCCTCAAGTTGATTTAACAATATTTCTACAGGATCCATCTTCTTTCCTTGTTTGATGATCTTGTAGGCTGTGCTCATAGCAGTGCTTGCTATGTTGTTCATTCTTTTGGCATGAAGTATTTTATATCCTATCACACATGCACTAAATTTAAGTTCCTCGTCAGTGATGGTGTTAACCTTGAGACCTCTATTGTCTGATTTTGCACCTGTTAAATTTTCTACTTCCTTTCTGGATGGGTGCTTGTGAGATTTTGGCTTGTCGATTGTGAGATACCCAGTAACCGCATGAATAACATCTTTTTTTATTCATTTAGGGTCATCAAGCCACAATGTCTAGTTATGCATTCTGCTAAGAACTATCCATATCCATTTGGTCTTAAAAACCCTAGAAAAGTGTAGTGCATTTTTCAGACCTTTCACGTCTAGATGCTTGTGCTCTTCTTTTAGGTTTTTAGTGTCATCACATAGTGTCGTATAAGACTTATCTAGGTCTAGATCTTCTATTTCTGAGTTCTTGTAATGTATATAGGACCTTACGTCCTCTACCAGCAAAACCCTAGGTGGGATTCTGGAGAATGCTCCAGAATCATCGGGTTGCGATGCAATTTCTGGGTGTAACCTGTATGTAGGTTCAACACAAGTACTATTGCTAATAAGATTAATCATTTTCTTTTTATCCTCTTTCAATTTTTCTGTTCTTGAAGTAGATGCCATCATATTTTGAAATTTAGGGCTTTCCATAATTTAAACACAGTGTGGTCGGTGATTGTAGGTACTTACTGAATCTCTATGATGGCTCGTGAATCTATTGAGTCAAGTTTGAATCTTACTGAGGTCGTACTTCAATCACTCTTCTTAGCTCTACTTTGTTGCTTTGAAAATCATGGGTGCAAAATGAGTTCTTTCGTTGCGCTTTTATAACTTTTTGTGCCCTAAGTTGTCATTAATGCTCAACAACTTGTCGGTGTACAAAGACTGAGTATGTTGGTTGAGGCATAAATAACATCGTCAGTGAAGGAAGAAAGTTTCAGGGTAGCTACCAGCTTTGGTTATTTCAATGATGATTATCGGTAAGATGGCGATGATAACCTTTGTTGGCTCAAAGATCACTGATGTCTTTCGGTTACACTTAGCGACTTGGCTTTTGTGTAATGCTCGATACGTTTCAGTAAGTAGTGTCAACTTTACTATGTGTGTTCACCGATGCTTATTGATACCCATTTACCGATGGAATTTTTTTTCAATAGTATTACAAGCAACAATATAGTGCATCTTCAATAATGCTAATTTTGTCAATATGATCAATGTGTAATGGAACAGATGCATAATATAACTTTTCATAATGCAGTTCCATACTTGTGCAACTTAGTTGGGAATAGTGATGCCACCATATCTATTGGATGGGGTGTCATCATTTTCATTTCTTGTTCCAACACCTTCATTCTTTGTAGCTTTTCTCCACATCTTGTTTCTCATCTTCTTTATGTCATCAATGGTGTTTTCATTGGGATAAGTGCTTGTTTCTGTCAATCGGTCTTTGCAATCTTTTATCACATGTCCAACCTTATGACAATGTAAACATGTCATACCTATATTGGTCCATCCTCTTGGTCTTCTAGTCCATTTCCTCATACATTTGGTAGCAATATGACCATACCTTCCACATGTTGTGCATTTTACCCATGTGTTATAGTCCCAAACATATGAGTTTCTGATTCTTGTCGGTTTATAGCCATTATCAGGTTCTTTTGGTGTCCATGCTTTCTTGTTCTTTTTTTAGCACTCCTGATGTGTATGTCCATTCATTTTTCAGGTAGGACAATACTTGTCCATGTAGTTTTCCTTCTTTGGATTTGTCACCTTGGATTTGCATTCATGTGCCTTGTGTCCTTTCTTGTGACATTTATAACAATTACCAATGAAAGTAAATTGTGATTGAGGAATACCTTTCATTTTGTTTCTGCAAATGTTTGAGGTGTCGCCTGGTTTTCCACAGTGATTACATGAAAACTTCTTGGTTCTTGGAGTTATATAAGCATTTCTTTGATCTGATTGATTAGATGATTCTCCATTATCAGTGTACCCTAGATCTGTGTAGTTGTTGACTCTTCTTTGTCCGTCAAGAAAATCCTCCATTTTTTTATTGCTATCTTCAGCTTTCTTGATTAATTCAATGTGTTGATTATGAATTCTAACTTCATGCTTTAGCTTTTCATTTTCTTCTCTTATCTCACCAATGATCTGTATTCTTTCAATGAGTTCAGTATTTGATCTGTTTGCCTCTTGACTCATAAGAATAAACTGATTGGTAATCTCATGGTGATGATCAGTAAGTCTTTGAATCTCTAATTCTTTTTCTTGTAGCTTCTCTATGATTTTCCTCCTATCATCAATAGCCAATGTTCTCTCTGATTCATCTTTTCTTGAATCATTCATGATATCAATCATTTTTACCATTTGAGTCTCTTGACCAATTTGCATCATCTTGATTTGCTATGTCAGATGTAGATTGACCTCTTGTAGACTTGTGATCTCTTCTACTGATGTGTCTAATTCTTTGCTTATTGTTTATTTAGTTGAGTTGAAGTAATTTGGGATCTCCTCTTCTTGATAATATTTTTCATTAAGCCTATTTGCCATAATCTTTCTTTCATCAAGCAACTTTCTTATGCTTACTCTCGTCTCTTTGTACTGCTCATAGTAAATCTAAATTTGTAACTGCTCATTCTCAATAGTCTTGTCCAGTTTGTACTTTTCCATTGTCTTGATCTTTTCTCTGAAGTCTTTAATATTTTCAAGAGAGAGACTTAGCTCTTATACCAATTGTTGGAATTACTAAATTATGTACTGAGAGGGGAAGGGTGAATCAGTACCTCTAAAACTTTTATGTGATTATCCCAGTAACCTTTGTGTCATCATATTTGTATATTCACCTATCTATCTATTCATCTTTCTTTATGTATGTGAAATCATAACATAAGTGCTTTACATGTGTAAACATTCAAGAAACATATATGAAAATAAATAACACATAACAAAAGATATGATATCGCAGAAAAGTCCTGTTAGGAAGTAAAAAATACGGTGGGGATGTCACCCACAAAAATTCACTATCTGCAGATAAGAAAGGAGTCGGTTAAGGCTTACAATTTGATCACTTCTGATGATCTACCTTGTTATCAGTATTAGAGTGGAGACCTGTTAGGATCTACTTCATTTGAATCTTTAGCAACACCGTTAGGTGTGCACTCTGTTAAGAGATTTATCAAGAACTATTAATTCCACCTTCTACTAAAGGATTTCTGATGTGATGCACTTGTTAGAATGCAACTACATTATAAATGTTGATTTGATAGTATTTGCAATCTATAATTGTTGATAACAGATCTTATAAAGCTTACAATGTATATGTAATCACCTTGAGTGATTGAATGATACTTTGTCTCTGCTCGTCGGTATCCTTGTCTGTGTTCTTGAGAATTGATATGATCTATTTCTAAACTTTGCATGAATTCACTTCTACTGCTTAGATTCTCTTCATGGCTACAATCATTTATCAACTCTCTTTATTACAAATGATTGAACATCTATATATACTAGTTTCTAGGTCCATTCTTGATTCATGCTTTTCAAGTTAACTCTAGATTCAAGGTTTACAACTTGACCTCAATCTTTAGTTAGTTATGTTTTAGATCCGTTAGGATGCTTTAAAACATTTACAATATACTTGCTTGACCCTCAAGTAATGATTTAAAATAAACTAAAACTCTATAAATAGAATTACAATGTTTTATCTCACGTGGAAAGTCAGATCCACTTTTTGCTGGTTCTGTAACTAACTGTCGGTTCTGATGCTCTGGTTGCTCTGTCAGTCTGTCGGGTTTCTTTCATTCTTTTCTCTTTCAGGCTTCTGCTCTGTCGGTGTCCCTATATTGAACTTTTCATCAGGTTCCTTGCCTTTTCTGCTCTGTCGACGATGTTCATAAAACTGTACCATCGGTTTAGTGATTTTAGATCTGTCGGTGATGTCCTTTATGCTTTGTCATCGGTTCAACACTTGACAGTGTTCGTCAGGCAATTCTATACTTATCATTTTAATGACAAGCATTGTCATCTCATCGGGTAAGGCAGTATGTTGTCTGTCAGGTTTGCCTATACCGATGACCTTTATCATGTTTTACACTTAAGTATACTAATGACAAAACTTAATGTCATCACTGTCCTGTTAACAACATTCAATGCATCTTTTAAATTTTCAATTATTGTTTCTTTTACTTGACCTCCTACAATTTTCCTATTAGCAACACCCAACAACTCCAAAACCGGAGTCATTTCTCTTTTCCTGATTAACTTTGCAAATAATTGTGCTTTTCCCACCAAATTTTTATCCTCAAAATATTCCCTCCACATGTTTTTGACATGCAATTTAATAGTGCTTTCAAGTACCAGGTGCTCTGGTGCAATTTAATTGACAAGTGATTCCTCATTTGTCTCCATCAAATTTTGCATTGTACGATAAATATGTATACCTTGACTACTACCAATATCCTCTCCTAGTTGAGTTGCACCTTCTTCAACATCGATAGATTCTTCTTTAACATTGATAGGTTCTTCTTCAACATTGACCAGTTGCTCTTCGATAAGATTTTTTTTTCTTTAATCCTTCTTAACTAAAAAATTTGCCTTCACACTCCTCCAGTCACAAAATACCTTTGTAGCTTCCTCAAAATAATGCCTCCTAGCTTTAAAAACCCTTATATTCTAAAATAAGGATTGAAATTTGCAATTGTTATTCTTTTTTTAATAAATAAATTTTATATATACCCTTTTTTTTGAAAGGGTGGATCGCCCATGCGATTGCTCATGGGGGGCCGACCACTAAGGGTACTCGACCCAATAGGACTCGGTTGAGTCCTACTCAGCTGAGTATATCAGGTGGCATGCCATGTTGGCAGCCAAATCTCCAAAAACACAACAAAGCCAGAGCTTTTCACTTATGTTGTTCCTTTCTTTGCTCAAACTAGAAAATGTCAAAAAACTAAAAGTACGCTTTTCTAGATCTTGGAACTATGATTCTTGACATATAAATTTTATATTGTTTCGACTAAAAAATGATGAACATATTTACTAAAAACTACATGTAGGTGTATAAAGCTTTGAGAATTCATTGATTTGAAAAATATAAAAAAATGCTAAATCAATTCAGAAAATATTTAAAATCATAGACAACACTAGAGAAGAGAGTCATCTTCAATAATACGTAATTTATTTGGTTTCTTGTATAGTTTTGATAGGGAAAATGGTGGGAGACAAAAATTGTTGATTTTAGGTAAGTTCGACTTTGAATACTTATAACAGACAAACTATACATCAAAAACACTTTTTTTTTCTACACTATTTATACATCATCTAAAACATATTCTGAAATTGGAGGAAAAAATAATGTTTAACTTATACTGATTTGGTGGGAAGTAAACTCCGTGATTTTAACCTAAAATTTTCAAAAAATATATTAATTTTTGTTCAAATTTTTTTTTAAAAATTATAGGCATACAATTCATCCTATTTCACACATTTCATTAGTTTACATCATCTTCAAATTCTAAATAGAAATGTGACTTTTATGCCCTTGAAATTTTACAGTTTTGGTGTTGTTAACTTTTCCTTTGTAAAAGGATGACAGTTTATTGTGCTTTTACCCATGTGATGACATTAAGTTTTGACATTAGTATACTTAAAAGGAAAAACATGACAAAGGTCATCGGTAAAAGCATAACCGGCAGACAACAACCATAACCAGTGGACAACAAGCATACCCGACAGAACAAAGGTCACGAGAAAATGTGAAGTATGGAATTGCCTGACAAACACTGACAAGTGTTGTACCGATGAAGTGAACAGGACATCACCGATGGGTCAATGACATAACACAAAGATAATCACTGACAATACAGTTTTGAGAATAAAATCGACAGAGCAGAAATGGCATACCTGACGAACAGTTCAAGAAAGGAACACCGATGGAGAAGAAAACTGACAAACTGACAAAGCAGCTCGAACATCAGAACCGACAGTCAGTTAGAGAGCCTGCAAATAGTGGATCTGATTTTTACACGTTAGATAAAGAATTGTAATTCTATTTATAGATTTTTAATTTATTTTAAATCATTACTTGAGGGTCAAGCAAGCATAATGTAAATGTTTTAAAGCATCCTAACGGATCTAAAACATATCTAACTAAAGATCAAGGTCAAGTTGTAAACCTTGGATCTAGAGTTAACTTGTGAAGCGTGAATCAAGAATAGAGCTAAAATCTAGTATAAATATATGTTCAATCAATTGTTAATTATGGATTCATTGTTGTTGATAGCCACAAAGAGCATCTAAGGAGCGGAAGGCAGAATTCATGCAAAGTTCAGAAAAAGACTATATATAGTTATCAAGAACACACAAAGAAAGGTATTATTCAATCATGCAAAGATGATTACTCATACATAGGAATCTTTATTGGATCTATTATCAACAATTAGAGATTGCATACATCATTAGATCAAAGAATTATGTAGTTGCATTCTAACAAGTGCATCA
The DNA here is from genome assembly GCA_018584345.1 of Thuja plicata. Taxonomy (NCBI): domain Eukaryota; kingdom Viridiplantae; phylum Streptophyta; class Pinopsida; order Cupressales; family Cupressaceae; genus Thuja; species Thuja plicata. Next base: position 111,161 of record MU224807.1, on the reverse strand, counting down.
CATCTAAAATCCTTTTGTAGAAGGTGGACTTAACAGTTCTTTACAAATCTCTTAACAGAGTGCACAGTTAACAGTGTTGCTAAAGCTTCAAACGAAGTAGATCTTAACAGGTCTCCACTATAATACTCCTAACAGGGTAGGTCATTAGAAGTAACCAATTGTAAGCCTTTACTGGCCCCTTCTTATCTGCAGATAGGAAGTCTTTTGGGTAACAATCCCCACCGTAGTTTTTACTTCCTAACAGGAGTTTTCTGCGATATCATATCTTGTGTCATGTGTTATCTATTTTCATGAATGTTTCTTGTATGGTTACATATTAAAGAACTTATGTT
>MU224807.1:80529-99294 GCA_018584345.1 Thuja plicata | reverse complement strand
GGCTAAAACGGTTATGACAGATTCCTATGACACGTAAGAGCTATGTCAGGAAGATTCAATGACAGGTGAAGACATGTGGCAACTGATAAATTTGAGTACTGTACACTCTTCTCCAATCGTGGGGTTCGGGGGCATCGCCCCGAAAAAATTTTTGGGTTTCCTATTTTCTCGGAGAATGGTAAAACCCTAATACGGTTATCTTTGGGAGTAGCCCTAAAAAGTGAAGCGCATGATATAAGCATTTTTTAGGGTTGCAAAGAAAATTGATGTGAGTGTATTGTTGGAACATTTTATGCTGCCGTGATTTGTCTTCAAGGGTTTTGAAATCTTCTGAAAGAACTTGCATTGCAAGTGTATTGTAAGCTGTAATAGTTTTGATCAATACATTGTGCAGGTTTTGGAGTGCTAGGGTTTTTATCGAAAGGTTTCCCCAGGGTATATCATTATGTCATTCTCTATTTTTCTGTATGCATGGTATGTGGTTGCAATATCTTTGTTAAAGTAGTTAACGAATCTGAAATTGTAATGGTTTAAAAGAATTTGCACAATACTCTCCTATAGAGATTAACGTAGGAAGCTGTTTCCGCACCTGAGTTTCCTTATAGTTCCTGAGTGGAAGGACACATTTTGGAGATAATCGAAAGTGATCAGCCAATGGAGTGGCTACTGATTTTGCATTTGACATATTAAATTTTTCTAAAACTTTAAGAATATATTTTTCTTGAGATAATTTAATTTCTCTTCTCTGTCTATATCAGATTATGTCCATGCCAAGAATCCTCTTCACTGCCCCTAAATATTTCATGGAAAAATGAAGAGCCAAATGTGTCTTCAACTCATGAATAACTCGTATACTATTACCAGCAGTCAACATATCATCGACATATAATAGTAGAATCACAAACTCACTAGTGGGAAGCCGTTTTTAATAAACACATGGGTTTGATTCGCTGTGAGTAAAACCTTGCTGAGTCATGAAGTTATCAAATTTCAAATACCATTGGCATGGAGCTTGCTTCAGCCCATATAGACTCCTCTTTAATCTGCAAAATAGATGCTCCTGCCCCTGTTTAACAAATCCTTCTGGCTGCTCCATATATAACTCTTCCTCAATATCCCCATGTAGGAATGATGTTTTGACATCGAGTTGCTCAAGCTTGAGGTCCCACGCTGCTACCATGCCTAGTACCAAATGAATAATTTGCATCTTGACCACCGAAGAGAAGATTTCATTAAAGTCCACACCCTTTTGTTGAGCAAACCCCTTCACTACCAATCTGGCCATGTATCTCTTTCGACCTCCATCTTCCTCTTTAATGTGATATACCCATTTAGTTTTCAATGCTTTACAATTTGGCAGAAGAGGAACCAAATCCCAAGTCTGATTTGAATTTAACGAATCCATTTCATCTTTCATGGCATTCATCTAGAACACTGAATTTACATCAGTACATGCTTGCTTATATGTTTGTGGCTCTACCTGATCAGAACACAAAGAGAATAATAGTTCATAATCATCACATTTTCTCAGACGCTTTCTGTCTCTAGTAGATCGGCGTAGTTGAATGTGTTGATTTTCATTTTGACTGTGATCTAAACTCTCTATATTTCCCATGTCTTGCTAATTTTGTATGCCTTGCTATTTGCCAGACTCTATCTCATGGTAAATTCTCTGTATGTGGCTCTTAGAAGATTCTTCTGTTGGCAGACAGTGAGTCACGCATGGGGGAATATATCCTTCACGCGGTAGCTGGGAGGGAGAGGGTAGCAACATATGTTGCTCGCATGGCAGAGGTTGCTTGTGTTGTAGCTGGTTATCATTTTCGGTCAAGGCAGGCAGCATGGGAGGCAATTGGGTTGTCTTATATGCTTGTGGCAGATTGGAGACCGAGAGCTGCAGAGTTTCCTCCACGTGCGGCAGAGAGTGTAGCACCTGCAATGAAGAAGGAGGAGGTGTGAGGAATAGAGTAGGAGGCTCTGCCACCTCACTGCCCCATATGATTCCTGGTGGCATGGGGAAATCAAGAACCACGGGGCAATGGGGATAGTTCACCTGCGTGGTAGGAAGAAAAGGAGCGTGCAGTGGAAACAGAGAATCTTGCGCTGCCGCAATAGCTCCACTATTAAGAGAGGATTCTCCTTGTAGTGTTTTAACGAGAGGAGGCTTGGAGAAATTTGAATGGACCAGTATTGTTGAGACAATAGCGGGCTGTGTGCCAATTTGAATTTGCAGTGGAGTATGGAGAGAGGAGGGATGAATATTGCTGGGGGGCACAACAACAATAGAGGGTGGAATGTAACTTAGGAAGTTTTCTGCATATGATTTCCATTATTAAATAAATCAAATTGAATAGAATCATCAGAACACAAGTTCTGATTTTGCAAACCTGAGAATGACTTCTCGTTGAAAACATCTCGACTGCGAATCACTTTGTGAGTAACTAGATCCCACAACCAAAAACCAAACTCATCTTCACCGTACCCCAGAAATATGCATCTTTTGGATTTAAAATTCAATTTCATTCTCTGCTCTTTCAGAATGTGGACATATGCATCGCATCCAAACACTCACAAATGAGAAAATGAAATTCTCTTACCAGTCCACCTTTCTTTCAGAATATCAAAATCCAGATGTGACGAAGGGGCGTGATTTATTAAATAAACCATAGTATTACACACCTCTACCCAAAATTCCTTCCCCAGACCAGCATTAGACAACATACACCGAGCTCTCTCCAAAATAGTATGATTCAACCTCTCAGCTGCACCATTTTCTTGAGGTGTATAGGGGATTGTTTTAATCCTCTAAATACCATAATCTTCACAAAAGTTATCAAACTCTGAAGAGTAAAACTCACCTCCATTGTCTGTTAGTAAATATTTAATCTTCCTTCCATTCTGATTTTCCACCATAGCCTTGAAAATTTTAAATTTTGAAAAAACTTATGATTTCTTATTCAACATGTAGACCCAAACTTTTCGAGTGCAATCATCAAGAAAAGAAACATAATAATTTGCACCACCGATAGAAGTTACCTTCGTAGGACCGAAAACATTAGAATGAATGAGCTCTAGGGGAGAAGATTTCTTCTCATGACCTGTCTGCACAAAGCTAGTTCAATTTTGTTTGCCATAAAGACAATGTTCACATATCTGCAAATCAATAGGTTTAAGACCTGGAAGTTGATCTCGTTGAAGCATAACTTCAAGACCCTTCTTGCTCATATGACCGAGCCTCTTATGCCAAAGTTCAACATTTCTATCCACAACTTCCATGGCTCCTCCCACTTCTCTGTTACACTCTAAAGTGTATAAACTTCCAGTTTTCTACCCTTTTGCTAAAATTAATTGACCTTTGGACACTCTCCAAGAAGCAAGATCAAAATTGACATTACAACCCTTTGTAAATAACTGACTAACTGAAATTAGATTACATTTAAGTGTAGGAACATGCCTAACATCTTTTAAAACCCATTTACTTCCATTTTTCAGCGATAATAAAATATCCCATTTGCCGACAATATCACACTCTTTGTTATCCCCAAGAATAACTTTGCCAAATATACCTTCATTGTAATTTGTGAAAGCACTCCAGCATGGAGTAGCATGAAAAGATGCACCAAAATTGAGAACCCACGAGCTTGAATCCGTGTCACCGGCTGCAAGTACCAAAGCTTCGTCAGTCACAGCATGAGCGCCGCCATTGATAACATTATTTTGAGACTTCTTGTAATTCCAACATTGCTTCTTTGTGTGCCCTGGTTTTCCACAAAACCAGCAAGTGTCATTTCTTCCTCTCGATTTTGATTAATGATTTGATATACCTCTTCCATTATTATTATTATTATTATAGTTTCTTCCTCTCTCACGACTTCTACCTCTATTGCTTGTGCTCACAGTTGTAAGAGCATCACCGGAAGAGGGTTCTTGGTGCTTCCTTTGCATGTCCTCACTAAGTAGTGTGGCTACAACTTCATCAAATTTCAGCTTGGTCTTGGCTGCTACTGAAGTGCTCACGACCATTACTACACCTTCCCAGCTATTCGGAAGTGAGCATAACAATAAGATTGCCTTTATCTCATCATCTAATGAGATACCAACCAAAATCAGATGACTAACTAATGTATTGAACTCGTTGAGATGATTTGATATCACTCCTCCTTCTTTCATTTTCAGATTATATAACTTCTTCATTAGAAAAACCTTGTTTGAAGCTGAAGGTATTTCGTATAATGAAGATAACTTTTCAACCATCTCTCTTGTTGTCTTCTCCGCTGAAACATTAAACAACACATTGGGTGAGAGAGCTAGGAAGATTGTTGCCCGTGCTTTCAAATCCATTTTCTCCCATTCTTCTGGTGTTAGAGATCCTTGACCTTTTTCTTTACCAAGCAATGCAGGATGCAAATCTTGCTTGATAAGCATGGACTCTATTTGTACTTTCCATAGCCCAAAGATTTTCCCAGAAAAATTTTTGATTCTCCATTTATCTACCTCATCCATGGCACTTGCAAATCTTCATCGATTTTCTAAAAAATCAAATGAGCTTAACCAGCTCTTATACCAATTGTTGAGCTAATGAAAAATGTTGGAAACAATTATAAAATCTAAAATAAAACCAAACCAAGAATGCAAAGAGAAAATACAAAATTTATAGTGGTTCATCCAGCTATTCTGGACTACATCCACTCTTCAAGCAGGGACTTGTCTCTTATTAAAATATCAACAATGTTACAAGATTACAACAACAACAACAACAACTAGCTTAATGTTATAAAAATATCAGACATTCAAAGGAAGACCAAAAGGCTGAGAAGAGGAAGAGTCTGCAATGATTGGTCTGCACAATCAGAGAGGTTTCAGATTCCTCTATCAGAACCATTACAATATGTTCATAAATCAAAATCCACAAGGGATTGTGGCAAAATTGCTACCTTCCTCTTAGTAGTGCCTTGGGAACATGGTTGTAGAGTGTTATCAGGTTTCCAGAATCACAAAGTTCAATGTTCTCGTAAAATTTTAACCTCTTGTAGATAGATATGCCTTTGCTGAAAATAAACCAATGTGTCATTTTTTAATGTTGGATTTATCCCGTGAGCTTCTATGTAGGTTTGTACATGTATCTTATCTTGTAAGAACTAAAATTTGGATCTCCTGTGGATCATTCTTGTTCTTGATTAAGGAACAATCAAACAACCAAGGAATCTGAGTATAGACATAAATTCCTCTGATACAATCTCAGTAGGTTACAATCAGTAAATTACATCAATTTCCAATGTTGGGAGCCGAATATGATTCAAGAACCACATTCGATTGTTAAAAGTGTATTTAAACATTTTCAATTTCCAAATGAGATACTAAGCTCTGCCAGTATTTCTAAAATAGCTTCACACTCCCAATGAGGTCTCAAGAACCATAAAGACTTTGATTTATTTTGTGTTTGATGACAATTGCTTCATCCACTCAATTCATTTGTGCTCTAATCATCAAACCTAGACATTCTTCTCTTTGCCTCTTCAGCCATTGATCTATTTGGAAGAGGAGAATTAGGAGGTAACCATTCTTCAGCAACCCAATCATCTGTATTTGATGTTTCTACTCTTTCAAAGTGTCTATATATTACTCAGGTGGAACATAAAACTTTCCTATATTCCCTATAAGGAAAAAGTTTAAATTTGGAAATGATCAAAACATATGCAACAACCTATACATGATAAACAAAATCACGTCGTATATCGTGTGTGGATACTCCATGAACCTACATTTGAGCTTCTAATAGAGTGTATCTCACTCGATCCTATCAGTGTACAACAATCCTCATATGGTGCAATGTTAGTTTCATCTATCAACCAAAAAACTCTATGAACTGTAGACTCACCTTCATTACCTGGATCCATTGTAGCATTACACCACTCGACAATACTTCTCGCATCTGACAATGTTTCTTTCTCTTTGTACTTTAATTCTTCACATGCTAAGCCTCTTTTAATACATGCACCTTTACCATCATGCTCTCCCTTTCCATGCCTGGCCTCTATGAAATTCTACACATACTAAGTACCAGTGATCTTATGCATCCTACTCAAAAAATAAAACATTTGAGAATTCTTGAATTACGATACAGAATTGTCTGACCATATGATGTGTTGATGATATGATATGCCCCTGGTAGCCAAATTATCATAAAATAGATGAAAGCAACCATACACAAACTCTGTAGAATGTGAGTGATCATCAATAATGTAAAAATGATACTCCCTCAATATCTTCTTGTTCTCCTCTATATTCTCGGTTGAGTTTATGAATTCTTTATGAACAAATTTAGCAACCTTTTGAGAGCTGTAATACTTTGCTTGCACATCATTTTTTGGTTGTAGTGCATAGTTCTCAGTGAATTCCACAACTAAAATGATGGTATCAAGTGAAAATGTGTCCTTGCACAACTTGAGTTAAAAATCCAACCATCGATTTCTATGTGTATGCCTTGCATACTCATAAACAATTTTTTTTAATGGAAAATGTCCATGAACTGATACACTGGAATCTTTTTAATTACCAAATCACATCGTTTAGCCTCTCTTCCATCCTTTAGATTGTATACCACAATCTTATATTTTCCAAATTTCACCATTTCATTGCCAATTGCATGTGTACACTGCATATGTTGACAAATTGGCAAACGTTGTTGTTATCTCTATAAGATATATTTTGTTGTCATTAGTTTATGTCAAAGTCATAGAGTCAAGAAGAACCAGTCGGTGAAAAGAGTTAATAATATATTTGACTAGTCGACAATTCACACCGAGCCACTCGGTGAAGTCATACATATAAGAAAAGTCGGTAAAAGCACAAAGAGTTAAAAACTAAGTACCAAGCATCTACAGTTACCGAGTGTTACAGGACACCGAGTGGACAATCACCGAGTACTAAAGTCCTTATAACTGAGTTGAAGGAGTTACTCACCTGAGTTAGACAATGAATCATAAACATGATCACATCATATTTAATGCATTGTCACAACATTAATTACATTACTACAAGAATTTACAATAGTTTGTTACATGATCAACAATTCAAATAAATTAGAGTGAAGATATAAGGCATAGATCAAGTTCCAAAAGAAAGTTTGCTAGTACCAAGAAAAACAACAAGTACCAAGGTAAAAGTGACATGTTCACCGAGCAGAAAATAAGATCTAACGGTTAAGAACAATTCACAACAACCTAACGCATAAGATTAAGAGACATAAATTCTTATATATTGTTAGTAAACAAAATTGTCTTCTTAAACAACCTTTACAAATGACTCTAAAATGCCCAAAACCAAAAGAAAATCTGGAACTAACAATTGAGATACTTGCAATGGAATGTGCAAGCACTCTCTGAATTTTAATGTGAAGGTAAAACTCCCTTCATTATATTTACAATGAATAAAACACTAATTATGTCTTTAACTAGAAGACACAAATGTAGAACAACATTTTACCCATTAACATGAAGTAAATGCGATTACAATTTAAAGAATGAGAAATGAACAAAAGAATGGCCAACAGACCACCGATTTAACCTTCCCAACACAGAGAAATAAAAAAAGATTTAACACTTTATCTTATGTGTATGAAGCATAAAGCTAATTGACTTCATGATTTATACATGTGCTTGACAAAATGAACATGACAACATTTAAAAATGATTGGAATCACCAACAGATTTATTTCAATCAGGAAAACACATATCAAAACCTATAGATTAAATATATAGGTTTTCCCTTTATTCTTAAACATTTGATAAAATGACCGACATATCATTTTTATCCTTGCAACATTTACAAGCTTTAAAAAAATAAAATATCATTTCCCCCATTCACCTCTCTGTTTCAATCTCAGAAAATAGTTTCCCCTTCCCTCCAGCCAACAGACTGCTAGAAAATTTGAACCCACGTTCTGTAGAAAATTTCTCCTTTTATAATCATTCTACCCAGCTATCCTTTCTTCCAGTAACTTTATTACTCGGGCATAACTAATTCTTGAAAAGATTTGCTAATTAACCTTTTCTTTTGTCTTCTATTTTCCTCGCGATGGCTTTTCTCCTTTGTAACTGATTCTTTGGAAAATGAAGAGTAAAAATATTTCCCATAACTTTGATTTATCCTTAAAATAAATTATTGAAAGTAATTATTAAATTTATTTGGACCCACCATCCATTTATAAGTTTGTATCTATCAACAAACTTTATGCCCACCGAAATCAATATCTTTTCTATAGCAAACATAGGTCTCCATTTGAGGGACATAAATTTTTTGTCCACCGTTGGATCGACCTAATTTTCTAATATGTTGTCCCACTCCTATCGTTTTACATTATGACTAGAGTGATTTGAAAATTAATTCCGAAGTCAAAAGTTATGTTCTATTGTGTGCGGGTCTATGTGACTGTCATAAAATCAGATTTGCCAAAATAATGTTCTCAATGACTTTCACAACTTCTGCTCCATTTCTTGTTTAGTTTGTTTAAGATGTTAAATTTCCTTTTTTATAATATCAATTTTAGCTTTGACAATGGAGAGCTTGTGAAGATCCCCTTGAAAGGATCCATGCATTTTTTTCTGCCTATGCTCATCTACAGTATGGATCTCGTCCTCATGCTTCACAACATCTTATTGTCTTGACAGTGCCAGTTTAGGTTCTATACAGTCAGGCCCGTGGTTTTTACTATGAGAGGAGACTCTTTGAGGCTTCATTATGTTTTCATGAACAACATCAAGCCCAACAGGTTTTATCAGCCAATGAATGCTCTACATAAGCAAGTTGATCTACAAGATTCTTCTTTGCAGCATCTGATTCATCTTTCATCCAACCATGTTGTTCTTCATATTTAATCAAAACTGTAACAAGTTGCTCATTGTCATCCTGTACTTCCTATTCCATTCCTACAATATTTTCATTTAGGTGATCCACTTGGGTGGCTAGCTCCGTACATTCTGCTCTAAATTGAGCCTCATTATTCTGTGAAATCGTCAAATTCACTTCCATTTCCTTGAATCCCTTCTATCTTTTGATGAGTCTTCACCCGCATCATTTTCCCAAACAACTGGGAGACAACCTCTCAACTAATTCATCCTCGGGTGCAGGTTAATGAATGCATAAAATCCAACTGCACTTTTAATTGGATATTTAAATCTTGGCTGTCAAACCACACTCTGTACTGGTGAACTTGCACTTCAAAATCTTTTGAAACAATGGGAGATGGAAAATTGAACTTTGAATTTTGAACTGGAGTTCAAGATTAAAGTTTAATATCTCACTTTCTTTTGATGCTTCTTCTTCTTCATGAAACATGAACCTCATAAAAAATGGTTAGCAAGAACTAATACAATATTGTTAGGAATAAGGTGTCTCAACTTTGTATATTTTCTTACATTTGATATTTTCCAAATGTTGGCACTTTGGACAATGTGTAAGGTAATCATGATTGAAACGGTTATGATGGATTCCTATGATGGTCATTAATATTTGTAAGAGATAATTGTGGAATATTTGATGATGGGTAAAGACATGCAAGACATGTGGCAATTGATCATGTTGAGTACTGTAAAAAAAATTTGGGTTCCTATTTTCTTGGAGAATGGTAAAACCCTAATACGGTTGTCTTTGGAAGTTGCCCTAAAAAGGGAAGCGCATGATATAAGCATTTTTTAGGGTTGCAAATCTGAGTGAGAAGTTAGTGTATTGTTGGAACATTTTTATGCTACCAAATTTGTCTTCAAGTGTTGATTATCTCTTGAAAGAACTTGCATTGCAAGTGTATTGTAAACAGTAATAGTTTTGATTAATACATTGTGTAGGTTTTGGAGAGCTAGGGTTTTTTATTGAAAGGTTTTCCCCAGGGTAAATCATTGTGTCATTCTTATTTTTCTATGTATGCATGTTATTGTATTATCATTCTGTAATTGCTAAGGGTTAAATTTGAATTTGCACGATCCTCTTCTCAAGAGTTTAGCGTAGGGAACTGTTTTCCGCACACTTAGTTTCCTTTCAAATATATGGGGACAATTTAGGAAATTTCCCTATGGGGCATAATTTCAAAAGTTTAAAATAGGGGTGCTAAAAGCATGCCAACATATATAATAGATGATTTACAGAGCATAATATGATACAGAGGAGGCTGATATTGTTGAAGAAAGTTGTTATGAGTTATTTTTATTGTTGATAAATTTAAATGAGTTATTTGAAGAACAAAGAGAAGAGTAGAGAGAACTGAGAAGAAATTCAGCTACAATAGAGCAGAACATAACAATGTTACAGTTTGAGATTGAGGTAACACATATCATAGCACATAGAGTTTAAAAAACATTTCATTTGATGCATTTTTGCAGACATTGTTGAGTAATTGATACTATTGTATTGAGAACTTTAAATCCCAATACTGGGTAGATCTTAACCAATCTTATATTTGTAAAACCTTTAACATGGAGGTATGTGCAAGATCATGGTATGCCAAAAACCGGCGATGTGAAAAAATGAGTTTTTCACTCGTCCAAAAGTGCACCCAAAATTTTGTTGAATTTTTAGTAGGTTTGGGTGTCAGTACACCTGGCCAAGCCAAAAGCCAAAGATAAAGCATTATCAGATATCTGATATTCATCTGTGAAAATATATTGTTGCCCGCGACTGTGTTCAACATTTTCATTGTGAAAATGTTGAAGTAGCCAAGCAAGCATATCAAATATATGTTAGAGATCATATATCCAATTTTCTACAGTAAAGAGGCAAGTTAAATTTATAAGTTTCATTGTTGTTTTTGGTTTTTGAATTGAAATTTGTAAATTAAAAAAAAAAAACTAGGGTTGAAATGATATTTTTTATTGTTTTTTAAAATTGATTATAAACTAGGTTGAAATGATAAAAACTAGGGTTGAAATTGATATTCTTTATTCTTTATTATTTTTGAATTAGACATGGATTCAAACCAATCAGAAAACCCTCCCAATGAGTTCGTGAACAATCCAGAACCACCTCAAAACAATCCCCTGCCTTCGGAAGACCAACCATTCTCAAACCCTTGACCATTACAAGATCTCATAGGAGACAATCTGAATTATCTTAGAGGATATCAGACCACATATGCGAATATCTCCACATTGTGCCCCAAGTTTTCCACGTAGAACTCCATTATTGAAAGCATGGATAAACTCACGGAGCAACACAATGCTACACTTCTTTGGCACGAATCCATGCACGCCCAATTTCATGATGGGCTTGTGATCAACTTATGGATCTAAATATTAAAAAAAACATGACATATGTAACATTTTTGTTGATCCCAAAACCGGTTTAAAAGTGGACCCTAAAAATAAAGTTGTCAATTAAATGGTGCACAAATGATGCAATATGTGACAGATTTTGGGACCGCTAGTAGATGGTTTTTGATATATCGCCACCCCACAGCAATTTGGAAATCCCATTCTATTTCATAAGAAAAATTTATGCTGAATTTGTGCTCGGTCACAAGGTAAATTGTTGGAGCATGAGACAGAACCAGGGCGTAGGCTTAGGCGCTCCTCAGGACAGGCCAAGGGCACAACGGGTGAAATCCTGCACATATGCCCCCCCTCCCGATATTTCACCACCTCCTATAGTGTAGCATCATGATATTATTGCTGAGGCCGGCTCACAGATTATTCAATCCATTCACACCTTGAGTGATCTACTGGTTAGGCAGAGTGCGACATTGTTGCCTCCTCATGCTGATGTTTCTATCCCTTCCACATCCTCCACGAGCTCACATATTTGTGTGCTCCATACTTGCGTTATGTGCAAGAATATGTGCATGGGTCCCCTGAATGATAGTGATGCATATAACTACGTCTTCGAGGTGGACGATACTACACAACACACTACAAGCACTGAAGCACCCCATGGAGATGTGCATCAGGGGCATACAGAGCCATGGACTCCTGTTACGGTAAGAGTAAACAGTTAAGTTGTTACATTGTATTTAATTTTAAATGTTCGTATTTTTAATAGAATTTTCTTATAATGATTTCCCACATATGTTTTTTTATGTGTTACATTTATGTCCAGTTGGTGACAGAGGAGGAGATGGCACAGGTGGAGGGGACCATGCTTTCAGCCATTTCATTTGGCCTTGAAACTTCCATGGTACATATGTTTTAATGTACTCATTAGTTTTCTTTTATTATAATAGTATATACATGTGTTTTCTAATTTTTATGATCATCTTATTACATATTGATGCAAGTTTCACCAGTTTCCACTGGGGGGCAATGTGAGGGGGTTCAAGCATCTGGCATTGACAAGGGGAAGGTAATTAAGTATTTTAGATTGTTTATGCATACACGTATACTTGTCACTTGTGCGTATTCATTTTTAATTACATTTTTTATTCGGTAGAGGGTGGTGTCTGATGATGTGATCATGAGATCGGTTCGCCACGATAGAGTCACATGCATCTCAATTCGCAGTGATAGCCCCACAGTACGTATATCTCTAAATTTATTTGTGTGTATTTTACTATCAAGTATATATTTAATATGATCAAGTCATGATTGTATGAAGTATCTGTTTGACTTCTGTAGGTCACCCCAAGTTTAAGGAGGTACCATGCCAAGGGTTTGTATCGATGATGACCCAACCAACATTTCTTGAAGAAAGTTCAACACAGGTAAGTTTTAATGTTAATTCAATTATTTTTGAAACATATATTTGCTACCAAGGATTTAACATTAAATAGTATAATTCATAGATTAATCTCATGTTCGCAAACATATATACAAGTCGGAGTCGACATTGGTGACATTGTCCCTTCACTACCAAGGACATGTATTAGGTCTCCTGACCGCATGAGGAGACAGAGAGGCAAGGTACATGAGAGTTTGATTTTTTTTTTTAAATTATTTATTATTGTTGATTATTATTTTAAAATTTTATTTATTATTTGTAGAAACCATATAAATTAAGTAATCTAACTTGGGGTTTCACTTTTGTGTTTGAATGTAGGATCCATCAGAGCCAAAGAGTAGTTCGAACAGACTTCACTTTATTCATCCACCAGTAGAATAGGGTGTCCTAGAAACATTTGTTGTTGAAATTCTTATTTTGAGATGTCATATGGCACATTTTTAGATGGCGTATGCCATATTCTATCTAGATATGTTGATTTTGTAAATTTTTTGAGATGACATGTGTCACATTTTGTACAAAACTATTTCATATATACATATCTACATGTTTATTTCTGATTATTTTATCTTTGTCATGTGTTCTATGTATGCATCATTTCCATATTATATCTTTGGCATGGGTTACATATGTATGTATTATTTCCATATATTATGTCTTTGTCATGCATTGTATTTATGTATGTATTTTATTTTTCATATTATATCTTTTCCATGCATTGTATGTATGCATTATTTTCATACTACATCTTCATTCTCCATTAGCCATCTCGTGCACTATACTTTTGAATGTTTATTTTACTTTTCATTACTATTATATTTTAACAATATTAATATTAATTTATTATATAAATATTAATGCCTCTCTCTCTCTCTCTCTCCTAGGTATTATTGTTATAATATAAATATTAATAAATAATTAATACTAATATTATAATATTATATAATAGAGAAATAAATAATAATAATATAATACTAATTTATATAATACAATACTAATATTTAAATAATTATATAATACTAATGCTATTACCATCTAATATTAATATTAAAAAAAAAGAAATTTATAATATATAACCTAAAAATATAAAATCATAAAATTGAAAAAAAAAAACCTAAAATCTTAAAATTGAAAAGAGCGTTGAAATCAAAATGTTGAATTTAGGCCAGAGTTATCGGATATCTGATAGTATCGGATATCCAATAATATCGGATGTACGGTTAGGCTTGGTATTTTCTTTGTGTTTTGTCTTTGCAATGCTAAATGTGGATGGTCAACCCAAACGATGTGTTCACCATATTTCCTCTGATCTCCAGACTTTGACCATGTAGCTGACGACCTTTTTTCACCCGAAATTGATGAAACAAAAAGGGTTTCTTAAAGACATCATCAGATTTCCATCAATATAATTGTTGTTAGAATTCAAATTCAGTAAGTAATTATTACTTATTTTCTAATTGAGTTATCTCTAAAGTCCTAATTGGCATACTAATTGAAAAACAACTATAACTTTCAAACGGTTTGACCTTTTTGAAATCTGAAACATGCGTCACATTCTATGCTTCGCCTACTATAAGAAAAAAAAAGTTTGTAATTTTGTAAAGTTTAGAATTAGTTAAGGTGGTTAGACACGAGAGTTTTTTATTTTGAATAAGTTGTAGCAGAAAATTCATAATTAATTATTTATTCGGTAAAAACTTACACAAAAATATGCGTCACATCTGGGCATGAGTCTACTACTTATATCTAGAATCTTGTGAAAATATATGATCATTTGATTGTAATTAAGGTGGTTAGACATACACGTACTTTTTATCATTTTCCTAAAAATTTTGTACTACTGCCTTGAAATGTAAAATATTGAACAATAAGATTGGTGATCATATTTTGCCATTAGTATGCAAAGGAAACAAGTTTTGAACTGTCGGTACATGATCACCAAAAGATAGGTTTTCAGTGTAACCTGACACAACAGTTAAACAAAGGTCAGCAAAAATGTTAAGTATAGAGGAACCCGACAGATAGATCACTGTGTAAACCGACAACATAACTCACAGAGGAAACCGAAAGAGTAGTTAACAGTGTAAACTAACAGAGCAGACAAAAAAGGAACCCGACAGACAATTTTACAGTGAACACCGACAGACGGACTAAAGAGCAACCCAAGCACCAGTCTACTGAGAGACAGTTATATTCCAAGAAATGTGGATCTGACTTACACGTCAGATAAAACACTTAAGTTTTAGATTTAGCTTTAAAGCATATCTTTAAAACCATTTTTTGAGTGACAAGCAATGTAATTGTAATTGTTTTAATCAGTCTAACTGATTGTAAACATGAAAACTAGGATATCAAGGTCGAGTTGTAAACCTTTGATCATAGATTTATCATTGAAAAACATGAAACTTATTTAGGTCAAATTCATTGTATAAATATATGTGTAATCAATTAGAACAAGATGATGTGATGATGATTGTAGCCGAGGAGCACATCTATGGATCAGACTAAGAGTTTTATGCAGAAGGACAACAAAAGATGAAAACGGTTATCAAGAACCAAATTCAAGGCTACCGAGCAGAACAAAGGTATTGATCAATCACTATAGGTGATAAATATACATGTGAAATTTAATGGATTTGTACTCAGCAATTCTAGATTACATATACTCAGGTCAATAAGTATTTTTGACTACATTCTAACAAGTGTAGAAAATAGAAGAAATACTTTGAGAAGGTGGATTTAACAATCCTTTTGGAAACCTCTTAATTGAGTGCACACTAAACAGTGTTGCTAAAGCTCTTAACAGAGTAGACCTCAACTAGTCTAAACATGTTACTCCTAACAAGGTAAGATCATCAAAAGTCATCAAACTTGTAAGCCTTAACCGACCCCTTCCATTCTGCAGATAGTGAAGTTTTGTGGGTGTCATCCTAACCGCAGTTTTTACCTTCTAACAGGGTTTTTTTGTGTTACCAAATCTTGTGTCATGTGTCATTACATTTCATGAATATTTTTATGAATGTTTACATGCAAATTAAGTTTATGAATTTATATTACATGCACAAAGATAGAATAACATATATGGTCGGTAATGCAAGCAATTGATTACTAAAGGATTAAGGTTAATTGATAAAAAGTTTTAAGGGTACTGATTCACCCCTCCCCTCTCAGTACACACCATTCCATTATTTCCAACAATTGGTATCAGAGCTAGATCTCTTATTTGGAAAAGTTTAAATCACTTAAGAGAAAAGATCATACAATGGAAAGGTATAAGCTAGACAAGAGTATTGAGAATCAAAAGTTAGAGATGTAGATCTTCTATGAGAAATACAAAGCAACAAGAATCAAGATGAGAGAACTACATCAGGATCTACATCTAGCAATACAGCAAACACATCTGAAGGAAACATTACAAATTTGAATGAAATCAATCAACATCTGACATTTCAAGTAAAGATACTGCAAATCGGTCAAGAGACACAGATGGTAAGGATGATTGATGTTATGAATAATGCTAGAGAAGTTGAGAAATAAAGAACACTAGTTATTGATGATAGGAGGAAGATCACTAAAAATCTACAAGAGAGAGAGAGAGAGAGAGAGAGTTAGAAATACAAAGACTTACTAAACATTATCATGAGATCACCAATCAGATTATGTTAGAATAGTCCCAAAGGATAACTGAGAGGGGGGTGAATCAGTTATCAGCTAATTTAATTCTTTTCTCTTATTAATTCCAAAATACCATAAACTAAATGCACATTCAGATAACACAATAGATAACACCACAATTTGGTTATGGGGAAACCAAATGGTAAAAACCTCGGTGGGAATTAGTACCCACAATGAACTATACTTGTTATAATAATCCATGTTAGATGATCTTGCAACCTTGTTAGTAGTTGTTCTTTACAATGTAATAAGTATAGTGACCTGGTTAAGGGTCTGACCCTGTTAGGAGTCTTTTACAAATAACCCTGTTAAGGGTGAGGATTCACTGTCCAAAAGCTCACTGCTTCAATGGTGAAGGCTACAACCTTCTATAGAACAGATATACACTATATCTGATGATGAATTACAGAGTAGACCTGCTATCTTGATCAGTTCCAATGTAATGTAATCTTCCACTGCTTCTTCACATAGATCCTTGATGAATGAAACTTAACTGATATTTTGCTCTGTACCTTTTCTATCTCTTTTCTTATCATTCACACTTGATGTTCATCAAATGAACTACTATAAGTATCTTACTCAAAGTATAAGGTCACAAAGGCTATGGGAAACACTTCACCAACTTCCTTCTCAGATTAACTAAGCATGCAATCAAGATTAAGACTGTGCAACATGAATTGAACAGACGCGATGCTTCACTGAGTCGGCTCCACCAAATTATCTCAAACAACACGATCCTAATGAAACATGATAGGCGCTCTTAAACAAACATGGTTAAATCATAATTAATCATGAATATACACACGCATATCCCAAAGATAGGTGCAACTCAAGAAACATGGTACATACATTGGCTCTGAACAGATACTCTCCAAAAACTGTAACTGCCAATACAGATTCACACAACTTAACTGAAACATCAAATCTGATCCCGCATGTATGAAAAAAGTATCAACAACATGTCTACAACATGAATATAACCGCACAAGGGTTAATATCAATTTTCTGATAAGTACATACAGAACACTATTGTATATTATATGTTGTCATCAATGACAAACATACAATCAACTAGCTTCCAGCAGTAAATCTCCAACAATCTCCCCCTTTGACATTGATGGCAACATATGATATTAAAAACATCTTCAACACATGGTGTCCTCTTTCTTTTTACAATCTTCTCAATATCCTCATCAAAAATTCCTCTACACTGCTACAGCTCCTCTGTCTGTGTTTTTAAGTTACAAGATTATATACTCCCCCTAACTACATACTCCCCCTTTGACATCAATGGAAAAGGGTGCCATAAACAATTAGGAACAGGTACTACTCCAGAAATAGAGTAGTCAACCATTCATCAGTCACCATGGACTGATGTACTTGTTGCTTTATCTAATTAGACTCAGGAAAGGGAATTACTCCCAACTTCTCCTTGAGATACTCAAAAGTATCTTTTGATAAAGGCTTTGTGAAAATATCTGCCAATTGTTCTTTAGTGCTCACATAGTCCAATTTTACTTCTTTGTCTGCAACTTTTTCTCTAAGAAAATGGTATTTGATCTCGATGTGTTTTGTCTTTGTGCGCATCACGGGGTTCTTGGACATGTTGATAGTGCTAGTGTTATCACAGTGAATACCAATAGGATAATCAACCTAAATACCAAAATCTTTAAACATCTACTTGATCCAAACCATTGTTGAACAATTCAATGTTGCTGCAACATATTCAGATTCTGCTGTTGACTGAGAGATACAATTCTACTTCTTCCTTATCCAAGAAACCAACTTATCTAAAGAAATACTGCTCCTCCTGAAGTACTCTTCCTGTCATCAATATAACCTGCCCAATCTGCATTTGTATACACATGAAGTTGTACATTCTCTGATTTAGGATACCATAAACCATAGTCTATAGTTCCCTTTAGATATCTGAATATTCTCTTTATTGCCATTAGGTGATTCTTCTTGGGTTCCGCTGCAAATCTACCAACAATACCAACTGCATTGGATATGTCTGGTCTAGATTGAGTGAGATATATAAGTTTTCCAATCATAGACCTCTACAATGTCTTGTCAACTGTTGTGGAATCATCCTCTTTAGAAATCTTACTTCCTGTTATCATAGGAGTGCATACTGGCTTACAGTCTTCCATCTTAAAAGTCTTCAATATTTCCTTCACATATCTGGACTGATTTATGAATATTCCTTTATCTGTCTACTTTACATTCAATCCCAAAAAATATTTTATAGGACCACTCATGACCATTTCAAATTCATTCTACATTTCTTTTGCAAATTCTGCACTAAGCTTGTCATTACCTCCAAAGATAATGTCATCAACAAATATGGCAACAAGTAATAATCCATCAGGTGTCTCTCTTATGAATAAG
>MU224807.1:48697-80429 GCA_018584345.1 Thuja plicata | reverse complement strand
ACTTTTGGGTTCAGTCTTCAATCTTGATATCTCAAATGCAGAGATTTTACTGATCAAAGTCTCTCTCTTGAAGTCCTTTAAAAATTGCATGGTTTCATCTAGAATATTGATCTTGCTCTCATAGTCTGCTATCAATGTAGTCATCATATTATCCATTATGTCTTCTTCTGAAATTTCTCCACCATTGTTTCTGATTCTATAAATTACTTCATTTATCCTCTGATTGTAGGCTCTGATGTTCTCTTCAGGTAACATCTCAAGATTGTTGTATTTATTTTTCCATGTCTTTCTGCATGCATTCTTTTCTTGGGTATCTCCTTCAAACATGTCTTCTAAATACTTCCATATTGTGTATTCCTTGTCTACTTTCTTGATCTCAAAGAATTCACTGTCAGATAGTGCACTTATAAGTGCTACTTTTGCAATTGCATTAGCTGTGAATGTATACTTTTGTTTACTAGTAGCATCATCTTTTGCAAGGTCTTATAAAGAGGGAATAGCAACTTCTTGTGTGGCTATCTCAAAGATCTCAAAACCAACACACTGTAGATGTGTTATCATTTTGTTCTTCCAATCTAGATAATTCTCTCCATCGAACTTAGGACTCTCTTTTCTGAAGTATGCCATCTGATCTACCTTAAGTTGTTAGGCTTTCTCTTCAAGGCACTTGGCTCTGATACCAATTTTTAGAATAGTCCCAAAGAATAACTGAGAGGTGGGGGGTGAATCAGTTATCAGCTAATTTAATTCTTTTCTCTTATTAATTCCAAAATACCATAAAGTAATGCACATTCAGATAACACAATAGACAACACCACAATTGTTTTACGGGGAAACCAAATGGTAAAAACCCCGGTGGGAGTTAGTACCCATAATGAACTATACTTGTTTATAATAATCCATGTTAGAAGATCTTGCAACCCTGTTAGTAGTTGTTCTTTACAATGTAATAAGTATAGTGACCTGGTTAAGGGTCTGACCCTGTTAGGAGTCTTTTACAAATAACCCTATTAAGGGTGAGGACTCGCTGTCCAAAAGCTCACTACTTCAATGGTGAAGGCTACAACCTTCTATAGAACAGATATGCACTATATCTGATGATGAATTGTAGAGTAGACCTACTATCTTGATCAGTTCCAATGTAATGCAATCTTCCACTGCTTCTTCACATAGATCTTTGATGAATGAAACTTAACTGATATTCTGCTCTGTACCTTTTCTATCTCTTTTCTTATCATTCACACTTGGCGTTCATCAAATGAACTACTATAAGTATCTTCCTCAAAGTATAAGGTCATGACGGCTCTGGGAAAAACTTCACCAACTTACTTGTCAGCTTAACTAAGCACACATTCAATATTAAGACTGTGCAACACGAACTGAACAAACACGATGCTTGACTGGGTTGGCTCCACCAAATTATCTCAAACAACACAATCCTGATGAAACATTATAGGTGCTCTTAACCAAACATGGTTAACTCATAATTAATCATGAATATACACACACGTATCCCGAAGATAGGTGCAACTCAAGAAAAATGGTACATACGTCGGCTCTGAACATATACTCTCTAGAAGCTGTAATTGCTAGTACAGATTAACATAATTTAACTGAAACATCAAATCTGATCCTGCGTGTATGAAAAAAGTATCAACAACATGAATACAACCGTGCAAGGGTTAATATCACTTTTCTGATAAGTACATACATAAAACTTTTGTATATTATATGTTGTCATCAATGACAAACATACAATCAACTAGCTGCCAGAAGTAAATCTCCAACATATTATTCTTATGAGTCAAGAGGCAAACTGAGTGAACATAGAACTCATTGAGAAAATAGAAGCTATTGGTGAGCTAAGAGAAGAAAATGAAAAAATAAAGCATGAAGTAATAATTCAACAACAACACAATGATATGATCAAGAAAGTTGAAGAAAGTACCAAAAGGATGGATGATTTTATGGATGGACAAAGAAGAGTCAACAACAATACTGGACTAGGGTATACCAAAAATGGAGAATCACCATACCAATCTGATCACAAAGATGTCTACACAAATCCAAGACCAAGGAAGCAGTCATGCAATCACTGTGGAAAACCAAGCCATATATCAAATGTTTACAGGAGCAAAATGAAAGGTATTCCTAAATCCATATCTACATTTATAGGAAATTGTTATAACTGTAACACGAAAGGACATAAAGCATATGAATGTAAATCTAAGGTGAAACAACCAAAGAAGGAAACCTACATGGAAAAATATTGTCCTTCTTGCAAAATGCATGGGCACACATCTCTTGAATGCGGGAAGCAGAAAAAGAAAGCATGGAAGACAAAATATCAAGAAAATGTTTATCGACCGAAAAGAGTCGGTAACTCATATGTTTGGGATTACAACATGTGGGAAAATTGCGTAGCATGTGGAAGATATGGTCACATAGATGAAAAATGCATGAGGAAATGGACAAGAAAGTCTAGAAGATAGACTAACCCCGGAATGACATGCTTACACTGTCATAGAGTTGGTCATCTAAGAAAGGACTGTAGAGACCGAGTGACAAAGACAAGCACTTTTCCCAATGGAAATACCATTGAAGACATCAGGAAGATGAGAAAAAAAATGTGGAGGAAAGCTACAAACATAAATTATGCTAGACCAATTAATGCAATTGGTGACACCTTATCCAATGGATCTGGTGATATCACCACCCCCACCTAAGAAGAACAAGTATGGAACTGCACTATACCAAGTTATATCTTACATCAGTTCCATTATACATTAATAAAATGCCAAACTAACATGAATAAAGATGCACTATGGTATTACTTGTTATAAATCTATGAATCCAATCTCGTTGGTCAATACATACCGAGAATCATTGGTGGACATATAAAAGTTGAATTGTCAATGCTTATCGAGAATCATCAGTGAACATACAAAAGCTAAGTTGCTAGTGTAAACCGAGCACTATCGGTAATCATGCAAAATGACAATGTAGTCTTTGACTATATACCAAGATTTGTTGGTGAACATGTGAAAAGTCAAATGAGTTTACACCTACCTCGAGCATCGCGTTCTCACTGAGAATGAAGTTGGCATGTTACCTGAAGTGACTCCATCTTCGACACCCGACAAGTAGGTAAAGCATTAAATGTTCCACTTAGGGCACCGTCTATAAAAGGAAAATGGAGATATCATTTCATCACCAACGTTTGAGAGTGAAGAAGCAGAGTGAAGCAGAGCATAGAGAAACCAACAAAGACCAGATTGCAGAGTGACTCGCACACATATTCATGACATTCAGACAGAATCATAGAAGCTACAATAGGTTAAGTAAGTAACTAGAATCACTGAGCTCGCTATTTATTTGCGGGAAAAGCCCTAATTTTTAGAAACAAAGGAAACCACATCCCGTGTAACCAAGATCAAGAATGCCAAAGACAATAAGGTTAAACTGATCAAGAACTCCGCCTATGAGGAGCCACATTACAAATTCTTCCTTGAGGTTGCCTCACAACCCGATGACACTGGAGCATTCTCAATCATACCACCTAGGGTTTTGCTCGTCGAGGATGTTCGAACATACATACATTGCAATATCGCTGAGATAGGAGATCTTGAGGTTGAACAAGCTTACAAGAAGCTTTGCATAGATGGAAACATCAAGGAGGAACATAAACACATTGAGGTCAAAGGGCTGACAAATGCCCTAATGTTCCCGAAGGAGTTTAAAACTGAATGGATCAAGATAGTACTGAGCAGAGTGCATGACCAAAAGATGTGGTTGGATGAGACAAAACATATCACCAGAGATGTGATACATGCAGTGATCAGTTATCCTATAACCGACAAGGCCAAGGCACTTAAACACCCTTCTCGCCCTGAGATTGAGAAGATGACAGGTGTAGAATGGGATGACAGAGGATTGAAGGTAAAATCCATTAAAGATCCAGAACTGAAATTTGGTGCATGTGTCTTGGGATACAAGATATTCCAAGTCAGCAGGATGAATAGTATTGTATCCGGAGCAGTACACACTGCACACAAGATTGTAAAGAATGGTCTACAATTGGATTTATTCAAGATTCTAATGAAGCAATTGGAGGAGAACATGAGGACCAGTAGATCAGTGAAATATAAATCATGTAAGTTTGGTTCACTCCCAATGTGCATATTTTTCTACCTTCAAGACTTCTTCCCATCTGTCGGTAATGTCAACTGGGATACTACCCGACCAGTGATAATTCAGATCATTGAATTCATTAAGTCACTAGGTGAAAAAATTACATCTGTCATGGATGAATATTTTACTGGATTTAAGGATAGAATGCAGGAAAGGATGAGGAAACTAGAACAACTGGTGGATAAATATAAAGTTGATATGTGTTTCATGGTGGACACCGATACAACATTGATCAAACCAACTATACCAAGGACAACATGGTTAGCCCCACTTGACTATGAGATCAACATAGATCAAGCCACTAATGCTATTGAAGCATTATTAAATGAACTATTAGACAAATCATTACCAAGGTTTGGAACCTAGGAAGAGGCTAAGGAAAGAATAAAGATCGGCTAAAGAAGATCGACATAAAGAAGACCAAAATTATCAAAACACTTGAGAAGAAGTTGTTGGTCAATGAAGAAGAAACAAAACAACAAGAAACTGAGGGAAAGTCACCCAACGGTGAAGGTGAACAAGTTAGTGACTCCGAATCAACAAAGTTTGATGCACCACCCCCAAAGAAGCCAAGAACTACTACTGTATCACAGACAAGGAGTCAAACTGCATAAGAAGACTCACCACCGGTCAATAAAGGATAGGTGAGGACTTACAAGAGGAAGCCTCAAACTGGACAAACTTTAGAACCCAAGAGAAGGAGGAGATTAATCTGAAGCAAGGAAGATAAGGAAGACACTGAGCAGGATGAAAATGAACAAGAAACTCAACCTGCAAAGAATAAAGTTGCCCAGTCAATTGATGAAATCGCTACATCAATTACTAACAAAGGTGACATATCACATCCTAAGGTTTGACAATGGGTAACCTTATCACCTGATGATCAAAAAAAGATTGAAGATGAAATCATTCAAGTAATGATCACATTCAAATATGTACCAGTACAATTTGACAAAATGATGCCATAAGAACTTTATGACAACTTATCAGCAAGGTGGAAATTTGCATTGAATTCTGAAAATAGATAAAGGAAAGATCCCTAGCTTCTATTATGCCACCCGAGTTCAAAATGGAAGAAATTAAAGAAATGATGAAGTTACATTCAAAGAAGTTCTTAGAAAAATTAAGAGCTTACAAAGTGCTACAGGGAAACTTCATTGAGCTTGAAAAAGAAAGTGAGGATGCTTGGAGAAAAATAATCGATATACCTAAAGAGGATACAAGCCCCGAGAGAGTATTAGCACTTACTGACAAGCCTCACAATGAAGAGAATCAGGCTGCACTGAGCCTTGAACACATCTTAATAAATGATGCAGAGGATGTCACATCAGTTGAATTGAACACAAAAGCAAGCAAATCAATGGATGACATACCTCAGATCTTGTAGTCATTAGCAGACACAAAAGATGTCACAATCCAAGATGTGACAATAATAGATATCACTGAAGATCCTGCCGATGAGGTAAATGCAGATGAAGATGTCACCGTTACCTCCGAGCAGTCCAAGGAATAGGACACAATAAATGATGTTGCACAGGTTAACATACTAGGTCAAATGCCATTATTGATACAAGCTATCAATATCATCTCAGAAAAGGAGAAGTCACCCAAGCTTGATGCAAGCATACCCAACGATAAGGGTGAAGAAGAGAAGCAAGGTGATGCCAATCTTAAGGATACTGAAGGAGATATTGCAGATAAAGCTAAGGTTGATGTGGAGATGTCCACTCCCAACTGACAGGTAGACACTGAGTAGAAGGATAAAGGCACACATACTCCAAAGCCTTCACCAAGTACATCAGACCAAGCAAAGGAACTTGCTATGGTACTGCATATAGGTCCCTCCACAACACTTTCAAAGAAGAAGAAGAAAAAGAATAAGAATCCAGTCACACTGGATGAGATAATTGAAATTCTTACCTGTGATCCGAGGACATTAGATCCAGAATCACTCACAAAATATGCATAACTTTGTAAAAGGAAAGCTATCTAAGATAAGCTTAAAGAGGAAACAAAGGACACACAGGTACTAGAGACAACCAAGGAAATACTTCTGTAGATTGTACCTGATGCTGACATTGATCAAAATTCTACTATACTTGATCAACTAGTTGTTCTTACCAAAGCTATCACGTACCACACATAATGTGGATACAGAAACGACAATAGAAGAACGTACAAAGAAAAAGTATCAATACAAATTGACAGAGATAATTAGCTAAGAAGTGGCCGAGAACAAGGTAAAGATGTCTAAACTAGTCAATGAATTGGAAAAAATCATTTCAGAAGCTATAACCTTAGTTTAGAAGTTATGCACAATAGAGAAATTCACTAAGGAGAATAGTGAGAAGATTTCACAAATAGATGCAGATCTAAATTCTAGTGCATAGAGTCTTACAACCAATGAAAATGCAATCAAGTTACATTATGACAAGATTATGGAAGCTAAAAGGTTGAGACTTGAGATTTTAGAGGCAGAAACAAAATTTAGAGATGAGGTAACCAAGCTTCAAGCTCTACTTCTACCGAATCTTACACTACTGCAACAACATATGACATCAGCAAGAACATTGACTGCCACCCCAGAAATGTCTGTGATAGAAATCATATATGATATGCATGCAAGGATCACATTGGAGATCATGACCCTTGAACACCTTAAGGAGAAATGGGAGAAAATGATGGAAGACATGCAGAACTCCCATTCTCATATCTTTGACAAGTTGTAAGTGATACACCTTTGTCCTTATTATCACAAAATGGGGGAAATAATATGTGACAAAGAGAGAAAATAAAGGGAGAATTGATAAGGTGAAAATGGGGAAATAGTAGAAAGGCAAGTGTATATAAATATACATATACTATACCGGCATGCACATAGGGGGAGTCATATTGACAAGGTAAAATACACGGTGTATATACTAAACATTCTTAGTTTTGCACATATCAGTTTTTGATACTTATGTCAAAGGGGGAGATTGATTATCATATTTTTCCATTAGTATGCAAAGGAAACAAGTTGTGAACCGTCGGTACATGATCACTGAAAGATAGGTTTTCAGTGCAACCCGACACAATAGTTAAACATAGGTCACAAAAAATGTTAAGTACAGAGGAACCCGGTAGACAGATCACTGTGTAAAAAACTGACAACATAACTCACAAAGGAAACTGACAGAGCAGCCAACAGTGTAAACCGATAGAGCAGACAACAAAGGAAATCAAAAATTTTTTACAGTGAACACCGACAGACAGACTAAAGAGCAACCCGAGCACCAATCTACCGAGAGACAGTTATATTCTACGAAATGTGGATCTGAATTACACGTCAGATAAAACACTTAAGTTTTAGATTTAGGTTTAAAGCATATCTTTAAAACCATTTCTTGAGGGACAATCAACGTAATTGTAATTTTTTTAATCAGTCTAACTGATTGTAAACATGAAAACTAGGAGTTCAAGGTCAAGTTGTAAACCTTTGATCATAGAGTTATCATTGAAAAACATGAAACTTATTTAGGTCAAATTCACTGTATAAATAGATGTGTAATCAATTAGAACAAGATGATGTGATGATGATTGTAGCCGAGAAGCACATCTATGGATCAAACTAAGATTTTTATGCAGAAGGACAATAAAAGATGAAAACGGTTGTCAAGAACCAGATTCAAGGCTACCGAGCGGAACAAAGGTATTGATCAATCACTATAGGTGATAAATATACATGTGAACTTTAATGGATCTGTACTCTGCAATTCTAGATTGCATATACTCAGGTCAATAAGTATTTTTGACTACATTCTAACAAGTGTAGAAATAGAAGAAATCCTTTGAGAAGGTGGATTTAACAATCCTTTTGTAAACCTCTTAACCGAGTGCACACTAAATAGTGTTTCTAAAGCTCTTAACAGAGTAGACCTTAACCAATATATGCATGTTATTCCTAACAGGGTAAGGCCCCGTTTGTTTGCAGGAATTGGAAGTGACACTTCCCGGTTTTGGGAGTGACACTTCTCATTTTTTGCAAATCCGCTGTTTGTTTCTCTAAATTGCAATTCTGGATTTGTCAAGTAAAACCAGGTTTAGACACCAAGATGAGTGGCATCATCTTCCTACTAATAGATGGAATTAGAAATCATACCCTGGTTTTGATATAATAAGGTTTTGAGTCAAATTCCAATTCCCCAAGATGCAAAACCAGGATTTCAAAACCTGGTTTTGTGATAATAAGGTTTTCACTCAATTCCAATTCCTGCAAACAAACGGGGCCTAAGATCATCAGAAGTGATCAAACTTGTAAGCCTTAACCGACCCCTTCCATTCTGTAGATAGTGAAGTTTTGTGGGTGTCATCCCCACCGCAGTTTTTACCTTCTAACGTGGTTTTTCTGGGTTGCCGAATCTTGTGTCATGTGTCATTACATTTTATGAATGTTTCTATGAATGTTTACATGAAAATTAAGTTTATGAATTGATATTACATGCACAAAGATAGAATAACAAATATGGTTGGTAATGCAAGCAATTGATTACTAAAGGATTAAGGTTAATTGATAAAAAGTTTTAAGGGTACTGATTCACCCCTCCCCTCTCAGTACACACCATTCCATTATTTCCAACATAGATTAATTTTTTTCAGACAAGGGCTAGTAGTTTAGAAACTACATTCAATTTCCTACAGATTATGTTCTTACAACTTTTTCACATAAGGTTGATAAGATGTTCAAATTTTTACGTCAAGTTGACTAACCCTGATTTTCTAATTTTTCATTGCCACTTAAGGCCATAGCTTGGTATACCATGATCCTACACATACTCGAGGTACATCTCTAAGTGTAGAGTATATAAAAATCCTCTAACCAGGTAGACCTAACAAGTCTTTTTATACTCTTGACCAGGTAAGCTATCAAAATAGCTAAACATTGTAAGCTCTAACCAAGCACCCTTTTTACTGCAGCTAGTGAAAGTTGTGGGTGTCATCCCCATTGTAGTTTTGTCCTCTAACCAAGGATTTATGTCTAAAAAAATGATGGATTTATGAGTTCTATTGTTTAATGTTTTGATGTAATGTTTTATAAGCTTTATATTACTTTAATTTCAAACTTATGAACTTGGAAAACATCAAGCACTAGTATATGGTTTATAGGCAGTTTCAATTATAAAGTTTTTAAGTGGTACTGATTCACCCCTCCCCTCTCAGTCCCAACTTTCCATAGTCATTCCAATAGTTGCAAACCACTGCAATTTATGCATGTACCATCCAAGCATGAGAGCTTGTAAAATTGTTGACCATCCACTATTTCACATGAAATGGTAGATATTAAATCCCTTGAAGTTCTAGGTGGATCCTTTATCTTACACTCTTGAAAAACAATATTAGAATGCAAATCTGTACACATATATGCATATAAACATCATAATGGTTATAAAATCCAATATGTACCTTACAACAATATGTTGTGCATGTGTGATTTACCTTGACATAAAAAGGTTTAGCCATTTCAAAATAAATTTGACTAATTTTAATTTGAGGATACATACCTATAAATTTTGCAAAGAATTGTGTCTGAGTTGAATCCAAAATATGTTTTAGATGTGGATCGTGGATTTGACTACCAATCCTCCTTCTTATAACATCTCTTTGATCAAGAGATACTTGTGTGTTATTCTTCCAAAAATCTTAAATCAAGGATGTCAAAGCTTCAACAATTGCTTTATCTTTTCATGGTATTGTATTGGACAATGCCCATAACTCATTACTATTTGGATCTTCCACTCTTTGACACCTTCCCACGACTCTCATTAGATACTTTCTACTTATTTTCAATGCTTTACTTGTCTTTCTAATGAGTCAAGATTTCTTCATTTGAGTTCTTACCGTTGTTGATGTAAGTACACGTCGTGTGACATTACTACCTTTTGTGTGTGATGTAGAACCCACACTCTCATATGCAATCATTAAATTCTTTACAATAGATTTTCACTTGACTCATCCATCATTCTTAGCCCAAGAATCTTCATGATGAGCCTAAATTTCAGATTTCTCATCATTTCAACAAATAGTTGACATCTTCATGTCACATTTAAATTCTCAAAAAATAATCTCCAATGTGATTAGCATATCTTTGACAAGTACGGTTGGAAATCTTGTCAGACATTGGTTTCAAAATATTTTTATTAATATCAATCAAATATTTTTGCTTCCTACACAAAATTCTAGGAGGTGTTCACAACTGTTGAGTGGGCTCAACATTAGGAACGTCAAAAATATTAGGGATGCATTGTGTATCTTCAACCGAAGATGATGTTCCTTGAAATTGAGATGTTAATGGTGTGCCTTCAACATGATAGGATGGTGTGCCTACACCTTGGGATGTAGAGAATGATGTTCCTTCAACATGATATGATGGTATACCTACACCTTGGGATGTAGAGTATGTTGTGTCTTCAACATGATAGGATGGTGTACCTACACCTTGGGATGTAGAGTATGGTGTGTCTTCAACATAATACGATGGTGTGCCTCCAACATGGGATGATGATGTCGCTTCAACTTGGGATCTCATAGATGATGTGTATGGATCTTCGTAATTTAATTATCTTGTTGTACACAAGTTTCTCATCTGTTGCCTTTGCGTTTCCAATTCCAATTATCTCTTACTTTTTATTTGAGGTATGCAATTTTTCTAATCCTTTCCCTTTTCTTCTCTTTCTCTACTTCATGTTCTTCTGGTGTTGGAATCTTTTCTCGTTTCCTCAACATAAAGATGAATTCTACGTGTGTGTATAAGTAAGACAAATATTAGTTGACAACTTCTATTTATATCCAATGCACCTCCCCATTTAAAATTGTTCATTATAATTTTCAAATTAGTTTGAAACTCTATGAAAATTTGAGCTTTGACACATATTTATTATAAAAAAATCTATTACAATAAGAAAAATTATGGAAGTAACAAGTCCAGATTGTATCAATTGTAAACAAAAAACTCTTTACACACATTTTACTTCTAAAAAATGAAAACAATTACCTCAAATGATCAAATTTGCTAAAAAATCATTGACTTTCCCACTTCTATGTTGATTTTTTAACAAAAGGGTGCTGATAAATTGATAGAATGTGCTTTCGTGAGAGTCAACACCATGAAAAGTGTATGTCTATCAGATAATTCACATAAACTAGACAGAATACAAAAAAAAAGTGAGCCTCAATCACGGGTTCCTTGCCTTTTTTACCGTTATTAGTATTCCACATATGGGGCACACCATATATGGCGTACATCTTCTATGTTGTACACCAAATGCAACAAAAAAATGTAGAGAGAGAGAGAGAGAGAGACCATGAAAAGAGTAGAGGGAGAGGGTGAGAGAAAGAGAAGGGTGAGAGAGAGAAGGGGGGAGAGAAAGGATGAGAAGGAGAGAGGGAGAAAGAGGGTAGAGAGAGGCGTAATATTACATTGTTGCATATTTCATATTTTACGTACTCCATATATGGCACACATCATATGTGAAGTATGCAACAATGTGATATATTTGAAATATGCAACATTTCACAACATTTTTACATATATAGGGCGCACACCATATATGGTGTAGGCCATATATAGCATGTGCCTTTTTAACTACATTGGGAAACACCACGCCTAAGGATTAGATTTTCCTTAGGCATCCAACACAAAGGCTTGGATGATTCAAACAGGTCTGAGACGTTTTTTCCAGCAAACATACAAAAAAATCACATTTTTCATGTGTGCTCCCCGTCAAGTTTGTGTGTGGCTCAACAACAACAAAATCACATGACAAAATCTTATAGAGCTCTCTGGTAGCTATCTATCCATATAAGTTTTTTTGAATTCTAAATATGTTAATATTTTCATCCCTAATTTCTTTTGTAAATATGTCCATTTTTTGTCAAAAACCAATGAGTACTATTTTGGGCATAGATTTTGGCTTGTTTATCAGATTTAAAAACAAGTTACTTTTATGGAAACTAGACTCCATTCTACACACTTTAAAATAATGTTTTGATTTTTTATTAGTTTTCAATGATTTCTAGGGGGAGCATGCTCAAATTTCACGTTTTTAGGATGTCTCCACTTCGCAAATTCATAAAAACTCATATGTTCATAAAAAAATAGCAGAAAAATCTAGGATAAACTACGTAGTGTTAGCTAACTTCTCACTGGAGCAATTCAAAAAATTCAAAAAAAAAGTTAACATTTTAGGGTAGCACACCAGACGATATGTTATATTTTTTCACAAAAAACATGACCACGTTTTGTGCTCCCCCTTTTTGAGGGCCTTAATCTCCACCATTTTCAAAATAAATTAGTATTTTAGAAACTAGATTCGGAGTACTAAAACACTTGTTCTTGTCGGTATCTTCAATTTCTTATCAAAGTTCAGAGTTTGCTAATTTCGTAAAAAAGTGGCATCTTATACCCCCTTTTTGGTCCCCCGTCTTTGTGCACTTATCCCTAGATATTCAAGACATCAACTCAAGCACACTAAGCTTCCTTCTGTTGCTTGGTCCATCATTTGGTAGGTGTTTGGAGACCAAAATCATTGTCCATATAATCATGATGCTTTTTAGGAATGCCAAACACACATGGATTTCATGAAATCTCTACCAATGTTCTAACAATGGTCATATCTAGTCCATAAAAAAATATTGACTCTGTTGAATAGGACCACTCATGTTTAAATGATACACTTCACATGATAATTACTTGTAAAACATCCCTTATTTTCTTATACGATGTAATCATGATGATCTTGAAAACACAATTATAACTCTCAAGCATCCAGTGTGGACATGTTTGACAAGATCTAGTACAATCACATTTGAACCTTACTTTCTTCCATTACCCAAGATAAGACACCATTGGAGGCATTCACATCTTTATTGACAAGATTTAGTACAATCATTTGAATCTTACTTTTTTTTGAATCTTTATTTTGTGACCATCCTTGTAGATTTGGAGGACGTCATTGGAGGCACTCACATCCTCTTCTATGATAGTTCCATCACAATTAGCATTGTGTCACTATCTTGTTTTGCATTTGTTTCCACAAGATTCTACATTGTCTCTCTTTAGTTAGGCACACAACTTCTAATTTAATTGTGGCGTCTTTCAACATTATTGTAGTATGATGTGAGTAGCTTAAATTAATTATTATACTTCAATTAATAATTATCACAATTATACTTTATCTTGTATTTGTCTTATATCATAATTAATAAATTGTCATAATGAAACAATATTAATTTTGTCTACTCTTTTTTATTTTGTAATATATTTATCTACGCTTATTTGTTAAAAAGGAAAAAAAATCCAATTAGCTTTAAAATAAAGTATCCCACTAACTTGTTTTGCATTTTTTTCCATAAAATTCTTGATTGTCTCATTCTTTAGTAGGGATGAAACCTCTAATTTCATTGCAACACCTCTTAATATTACTACGATACCACATGAGTAACTTAATTATTATACTTGAACAACCATCACAATTATACTTTATCTTGTATCTGTTATACATTATTAGTTATTATAAATAATAATTTTTTATAATAAAAAAAATCAATTTTCGTGTGCTCTTATAGTATCTAATATATTTGTCTACCTTATAGTTATTCTTTTAAAGGAAAAAAAATTAAAATAAAATCCAATTTACTCCTTTGATGTGGACTCAAATTCACCAAGTATCTTGATTATTTTTTGGAGGATTTTTTATCCACAAAGTTGTTTTAGCTACTCAATACGCACATGCCTCACATTGAAACCTTTTCGACTAAGAACCAAGAAATGAGGGGTATCCATTCTACCAAATTTGCCCCAGGCTCAGTCCCAACATCATCCCTCATGATGTCGGAGTCTTACCCTCAACGAGGCTTGATTCCTAGTGGGCTCATTAAAAACCATTCAACTTCACTAGCAAATAAATGACCCACTGACATAATGAAACAATGTCACAATTAGTTCCTCACATCCTCGTCTATGATAACTCCATCACAATCCCCGTTTCACCATCTTATTTTATATTTGTTTCATTGTCTCATTCTTCAATTAGGCGAAAGACTTCTAATTTGATTGTAGCACCTCTTATCATTACTATATATAAGACGTGAGTAGCTTAAATTCATTTATACTTTAGTTAACAATCATCACAATTATACTTTGCCTTACATTTGCTATGTATTATAATTAACAATATTAATTTTCGTCTTTCCTCCTTTGTCATCTAATATTTAATCTTTAAAAAGGAGAAAAAAATAAAACAGAAATCCAATGTTCTCCTTAGATGCGGACTCAAATTCACCAAGTACCTGGTTCCAAGGAGGGTTTGATGAATGCTGAAGTGCCGCACACTACCTACCCTTTGAAATAAAGCAGCTTTGCAAATTCAAAAAAAAAAACAATAGAAAAGGCGTCGAAATTGGAAAGCTCTTCTCCATTTAAACATAAACATAATAAACATAAAAAGCGACCGAACTTTTGCTTTTCTGTTTTGTCTTTGGCACGTGTAGGTGGCTGCCGCTCTCCTCCACGCATGGGATATGGTGCACCTAACAGTAGGGGCCGAAAATCCGCCACGTGTAGTGGCGTATCAGTCCAAGCAATACGCACCACAAAATAATCCACGCGGGCCCACCACCTCGAGAGGGAGGACGCGTGTCACCGTATCTGTAAAGCAGAGCTCTCGATCGACGGCGAGGAGGATCGAGTTCGCTTTACCTTTTCGCAGGGGGGTCCCACAGGTGTTTAATTGCAATAAAGTGAATCGTATGGCTATGGATGAGCAGAATGACGTCGGGAGATGGTGAGGTGGAAGCAGTGAAAGTCGTCCGTAGGAATAAAAAGTGTACGAGTGGGTGTCAGGACCACTACGGTGAAATTCATAAAACAGAGTTATCCATTAAACTAATCCTTTCATTACGTCAGACGGCCAAGCGGAGCCACGAAATCTTGTGGCTGGGAATGGCTGCCGTATTTCTACGCCGCCGCCGGCGGTCGGTGTCCTTTCCCGACAAGATTGCCCGGGAACGGTGGAAGCGGTGGACTATTTCTTCTTCAATTGCGGTCTGCTTGGATTTATAATTGTTTTTTCTCACAGTCTTGCCTGTAATGTGTTTTGAACCCCTCGTCTGAAAATCTGAGCCCCAGGCGTTTGTTTGTTGCTTCTTTTAATAAGGATTTATTTCACAGTTCGAGCGATTTTCTATTTAGGGGGGAGCGGGGATTTTTGTGCACGTTTTCTTCTGGGGATTTGAGTCTGTAGAGATGAAGGGCGACCCGGGGTTTAAGCTGTTTGGAAAGACAATTCCGGTGAGTGACGAAGAGGATAAGTGCTCTGTACTGGAGGAAGAGTGTGAGGATAATAATGACATTGAGAGTCCTGCGCAAGTTCCCGATAAGGTTTGGATTCTAAATTTCAGCAATTTTTCTATAGATTTCTTAAAAGTTTTAGTTGAAAATAGAAGCCTTTTGATGCATTAATTTGTAAAAGCTTGTGCTTACCGTGAAATTTTTTGAATGGTGAGTTGTTGTTGCGTTTTGCCATGTTGTTGGAGTGTGGTATTCAGTATTTTACCCTATTTCAAGATTTAAGACGATTTCTTAAGGGTTTGATGTTCGTATAGTATTTTACCTTATTTGGAGATTTAATACGTTTTCTTAGGAATTTGACCTTAGTAATGGTGTTTCATCCAATTTTTAACACTTGAGCATGCATTTTTTTGGAATCATTTAAATATTGAAGCAGGATTGCTGTACCCTGAAGTTCATTCCATTTGACCATAATCTCTTTAAATCAAAACCCAGTAGATGCTTTTTCTTTAAGCAGATTAAATGTAGAAGTATCATAACTTATCAGAAATTAGAGCTTTTACACCAAAGTGAAATCCCAAAGGGCATTTTCTTGTTTTTGTTTTTCAATCATATTAGATTCTTTTCAATATTTATGGCGGTAACAGCACTTCTTAAATAATTGAAGTTTAAAATTTTGTTGGTAATATGTTTTTGATGGCTTTCTTCCGGGGTCACAGTTTGTGTTCCTAATTTTTAGTGTTTGA
Source organism: Thuja plicata (assembly GCA_018584345.1). NCBI lineage: Eukaryota > Viridiplantae > Streptophyta > Pinopsida > Cupressales > Cupressaceae > Thuja > Thuja plicata. The sequence continues at coordinate 64,166 of MU224807.1, read as the reverse complement.
GGTCCTCTGGAACTCATTTTCATGTAGAAAATGTTTTTCTTTGTTTGTTTGCTCATACTGAAACTTCAAACATCTTTTTCCCTTACATGCTGGAAAGATTCGAGTTGTCACGACTTAGAAATCCTCACAGTTTATATCCCAGAAGCAAGATTTGCTGGTTCTAGTTTAAACTTTAAACTTTAAACTACAACTCGTATGAGCAGTGAGCCCGAAACTACGTCTATTTTTGGTTATTACAATTGATCACAAGGGTAGGCCAGAGTTGCAGGGTTTTCCACATCTTGAATGAGTTTTCTTTTAGTGTTCAAAAGTAGTTGAAAATCTGTGATGCGCTTTCATCAGAATAGAAGACTTATTAGATCCTGCAAAGTAGTTGAAAACCTGTGAGAAATGAGTTTTCTTTCAGTGTTCAAAAGTAGTCGAAAACCTGTGATGCGCTTTCATCAGAACAAAAGACTTAATTAGATCCTGCAAAGTGGACTATTTAGGCTCATGAGAGATAGGCCCTTGTGAGATATGTATCACTGAAGGAATGGCTCCGGTCATAAAGATTCTGTGAAATCTAATAGTTTCTGTCTTACTAAATATATCTTTAGTACAAACGTTTGCACTCCTTGTCCATACAAGGGTTTCATATCCTAGTTTTAGCTCCAGGTACTATGCTTATCGTTTAATTTTGAAAATATTTTTTTTTTTTACCTATTTTAGTTCAGGAATTTTTTTGGTTGATCTGGAAACAGAATTTGTTTGTGTTAAATCATGCCCTTGAGAGTGTTTGAATTCCTAACCTTGTCTATAGCTGATTTGTCAAGAAGATTATTAAGAGTTTGTGTTTATGCTAGAGTCTCTAGATGAGCTTATGTTCTCTCATTATATTCCTAGAAAATAAAAATTAAGCAAAGTCATCTTGGGGTACGTAATTTTGTAGGGATTTAGCTGTTGGAACAGTTTTTTAACTTTTTAAACTATATTTAGAATTTTACAAATTTGCATCCTAAATATTCAAGTACTGAGATAGCATAACATTCTAAAGCCATGTGTCCATCTGTTTTGTCAAGAATTATTCAGAAAATTCACTTTCTTGAGCTGACCGGTTCATGCTAGAGTCTTTAGATGAGCTTTGTGAATCTTGTTCAAGTTCGTGAAAGACAATTTAAACATGATAGTCCCTCATTTGTTTCATATGCAAAGCCAGAACATGCTAGTTTTTCTAGTGAGAGTAGTAGAAAATGAGAGTTTCTGCAGCTAAACTAGGCTGCTATGCAAATTTAATAAAGATGAAAATGTTTGCTGCTCCTTTTGATTGATAACTATTTTCAGTCAACATATTCCTTGTGTGTTTTATATTTGGTGAACATGTCTGAGGTTTTTCCAGAGCGCTTTCTGCAAGAAGACAATGGATTTGTTATCACATGTTTAGTAAAGGTTGTTAAGCCAGAGTTGTTCTATTTCAAACCCATTAGGAAGCACTTGGACTAGAAAATGGCCAGTATCATATTCTTTCAAGCAGTTCAGCCAGATCCACATTTTAGGGGAGCTGCAATGCCTTTGTAGTTATCAGGGGACTTATTTGATTGTTGATTGTTCTGTGAGAATCCTGATGTGAAACTATATCTCTTCATTGTCAAATAGCCCCATTTTGTTTTTCATATTGCATCTTCTTCTATGTCCTTTTTTGGCGATCTTATGTGATTAACGTCTCTTTGAATTCCTTACTCAACAACTCTGTTTTAATGGTGTTGTTCTTACCCTTCAGTTTTGGTTTAAAGAACGTTGGTCCGGGCATCAAATTATTTTCATAAGGGGATAACAAACATGCCCATTTTCCAACATATCTGCAAAATCTTTTGGAAGCCAACTCGAATCCTAACATAGGTTAGAATTGCCTTTACAGCTGGTTCTATGAAGATGTGTTGGGCAATGGATTGTTTTCTGGTGAAAAGAGGGATAAACTTTCAGTTTTTTATACTAATATTTCATGAGTAAATCTGGAACATTAATGGGCACGTGTAAGCCCAATTCCTTCTGTAGGTCACATCGACATGGTTGGCTTTTTTCTCTCTATTTTTCCTCGCAAAGCTGTAGGATTCCTTAATACATCGTAGAGATTTGAGCTTGAGTCTTGATATACAATTGTACCCTATTAACCGTTACACAACTCTATGAAATCTCAAGCTTTTATTTACTACTGTTAAAGCATCAGATTTGAGATTTTTTCTATTCTGTTCTAAGGCAGCAGAAGTCTTTTCTTACACAAGATTAAGATTTGTAGCTGGCACCTTTAGAAATATCACTCAGAATCATGCAGGATCTCTGTCTGGGGGAATTTGAAGATTCTTGATAACTTAGAAAATTGGATGTATCCAAAGATTTAACTTTTTGTTGTGCTGTGAGGGTTTGAATTGTATATCTGCTATGTTTTTGTTCATTATTTATTGTAAGATAGTTATGGACACAAATAAACAAAAAAAAGAAAATGTTAAAAAGGCAGAGATGGATTGGCACTGAAATCTTCATCCATTTAACTGTTGTTTGGGTTTTAAATTCTCAATTAGTTTGTGGAGTTGGATTCCTGTCAAAAATTTGTGATATATTGCATCTTTCTTCTTTTCTGATATGCTTGCTAATGCTTTGTATTACAGGAAAATATTCAAGAAAACATTTTGAAGTCTGAAGTTGAAGGTCTGCCTGACACAATCCCAGAAGAGGCAGAAAGCTTTACAGGCACCAATGAATCCAGAGAATGCACTTACAAAAAACCTATACAAGACTCAGAGAAAAAGAGTCCACTAACGAAAATGGAAAATAATAACTTGAAAAATGGGAATGGGGAGGAAGAAGCTGTTGGTACAAATGGAAATGAGGAAAAGATGCTAAAGAAGCCTGACAAATTGTTACCTTGCCCTCGCTGTGATAGTTTAGATACGAAATTCTGCTATTATAACAATTACAATGTGAACCAGCCACGGCATTTTTGTAAAAATTGCCAAAGATATTGGACTGCTGGAGGAACAATGAGGAATGTTCCTGTAGGTGCAGGACGGCGTAAGAACAAACATTCAGCTTCACATTACAGGCATATGCTGATGACTGATGGTCTTGCAACTGCCAGAGCAGATGGTCCTGATTCTTCCCACCACCAGGTAATGCCCACTGCACTTTCTTCGACACGAGTATTGAAAACTTCTCAACTACAGCTCCTTCCTTTGGACATAGAATCTGCAGGGGGAACTGTGCTAAATTTTGGACCAGATTCTCCTCTTTGTGAATCTATGGCTACAGCCCTTAATCTGGCAGATCAGCCAATGACAAACAGACAAGCTTTCTTAAACAAAGATCATGAAAAAAATCAATTGACAAACAAAGAAACTAGAGATGATAATTCATGTGGATCTTCAATTACAGGCAGCACTTTTGCAGAAAAGGAAGACAGCACAAAGAATTTTCACGCTGCCCCTCAAATGGACCAAGTAGGCATTATGGGATGGTCTGGCAGTATCCCTCCTCAGCACCCCTATTATGGAGGTCCCTGGCCATATGGTTGGAATTTTGGTTGGGGGGCTCGTGCTCCAGTAACTGCAGCAGGAGGGTGCCTTAATGGCATTGCTTATGCTCCTGACAGTAGTAATTTCAACAATGCTACTTCAGGGGCAAGGCTGCCTGGTGTGTGGGCAGCAGGAATTCCTTGGCCTTTTGTTCCTGGAACTTACTGGGCAGGTACTCCTGGCTGGGGAGGAGGCACATGGAATGTTCCATTTCCGGCACTAGCATCACCAACAGCTGGAGGATTAAGTTCTCCATCAAGCAGTGGTGGTAGCAGTGGATCTCCAACCTTAGGCAAACATTCAAGGGACGTTCAAAGTGTTGAGGGTAAAAGAGATGGAAGTCTGTGGGTTCCAAAGACTTTAAGAATTGATGATCCTGGCGAAGCTGCAAGAAGTTCAATCTGGACAACACACAGTATCGGAAATAAATGTGAATCCATTAGCTCTGGTGGGATTTTTAAAGCTTTCGAGTCCAAGACAGAAGAGAAGGATCTGGGTAAAAGTTCTCCACAAGGGTTACATGCAAATCCTGCAGCATTGTCAAGATCGATGACCTTTCAAGAAAACTGTTGAGCTTCTTTTTAAATAAAAAACATTCATTTCCTCTTCACCATCCTTTCCTTTATTGGAAGGTAGGTAACCATTTTTCCAAATCAATTATATGCCAAATGGAATCCCGACTAGAATGTCTGGTAGTGGGAAGTTTAAAAGCTTTACGCATTGTAAAGTATTTTATTTCTTCCTCCAGTTTGGAGTCCATATTTTATGGTTAACAACTTAAGCTTTATATGGAGTTGTACAAAATGTGTATGACAAGTTTGTCTTCATCTGATTTTTCTTCAAGGCTTCTCACAAGGTTCCTAGTCTTTTGGAGAAGATATTGGATTTGAGGTCACGAGCTGTAAAATGCTAGAAGACAACAGTAATTTAAGCTATAGTAAAACAGCAAGAGCTTGGTCAGACTTGAGACTCCGGAAGAAAGAAGCTTCCCAGTAGGCAAGATTGGTTAGCAGCTTTATCATAGAAAGAAGAGTCTTACACTGCAAAGTTGAATGGTGGACATGCAATCTGAAAAGAAGTATAAGCTAGCCACTTTTTGTTTGGCTCTATGACTTTGATACAAAACATACGACATGTGTATATATAGGGGATGGAGAAAACTACAGTTTTTAACAGCAGCACTCTTTCCAGAGCTGAGCTAAGTACACCTACTAAATTACTAATGACTGAAAAAATTAGGCTTTATATTTGCATCATTAATACAGTCCTGCTATCTATTGATCATAAGCTTACCTCTTGAATTTCTTTTTTGGTTAAGGTCAGAGTATATTATTCCCTAACATTAATGGTGATAAAGTTGCGTCTTTTTCAATCTTTAAATGCTTGGCTTTATTGTTTAGTTAGTTTTCCTAAGGCCTATTTTTAAGATCATTGTGGGTAGACAATCTGGACTAACTACCAAATTCATCGGTGGTGGAATGTACAGTATTATTTTGCTGAAAGTTAAGTCTAAAATAAATAACGAGTTAGCCACATTTTATTTGCATTTATATTTTTGATACTAATCATATGATGTGTATATAAAGGGAAGGAGTGAACTGCAGTAGTTCTCTTTCCAGAGCTGAGATAAGTACCGCTACAAATGGGTTAACATTTAGGCTTTATATTTGCATCATCATGCTAGTACTATGTTTGGATCATAAGCTTGCATGTTGAATTTCGTTTTTGGTTACGGGATACTTGTTATAATCTTGTCAAATCAGTTTTTGTTTTTGTTCAGGCTTTTAGATGATGTGAGTTTCTGTGCTTGATGTGTCTTTTTGAATGTTTAAATGCTAGGCTATATTTTTTTAGTTACTTTCCATAAGGCCTATTCTTAAGATCGTTGTAAGCAGACATCCTGGACTGCTATCAAATACATTAGCGGAAAGTACAGTATAATTATATTGAAGGTAAAGTCTTTGCAAGTCTTGAAGGCTGAGTTACTATCAACAGTTTGTTGATTTTTTCCGTTTGTGGGGATTAAATTGTTTGCATGTTATGTCTAGTGATATTTGGCCTTTCTTGGTTAGGTTGGCTACGTTCTGCTATTGTAAAATGCATATTTCAAGCATTATCTTTAGATGTACCATGTTACTAATTTTGATTCCTCAACAAACTATAGAAAAAAATAAAAATAATAATAATTGTAATGAACTATTATGCGCATGATCTACATATTGTATATTTTTCGTAGAAACAATTAGTTGTGAAGTAGAAATCTTATTTGAAGAGGAAGGTAAAGGTTTTAAATGCTTGGAAGTCATTGAGTGCTTCTGTGAATATTTGAATTTTGTAGTTTGTTTCCATTTTTCTCTTGGCTACAGTAGATGAGAAGATCTGTCTGCAAAAGCATCTTGCTTTGAAAAGATTAAATGGATTTGGAAGGAAAATCTTTTGATATAATATATTCAATATTATCAAGTACATCTCAAACTTGCCCTGTAAAATTTTTGACTTTCAAGTGCAATCACAATGCTGCAATGCATAGTAATAGTAGTTGTTCAGAAGAATTAAAAAACATCTATTCAGCTAAATTATTTCTCATATCAGATAATTGCTGCAGTATGGTTTCCAGTTCCACAGAATCTACGAGTAATGTTATGGTGTAATTCCATAGCCCCAAAGACCTAGTTATTCCACTATTGTATATCTTCTATACTGTGTTATATGAGTTCTTGCACCTAAATGACATATCCATATTATGTAATAAGGGAGTAGCTTACACAGCGCCTGCAAATGACATCCACATACTGTCAAATCATTCCATAATGCATAGGTAACTTTGACAGCATTGATGTTGGTCATTTTGATAGTGATAATGTGAGTCCTAGTAGGAAGGTCCTTGCATTCTTTTGATTTGACAAAAAATTAAGGGAAAAAAACATTATATCTTATTATTCTGTCAAATTATCTGATGTCTAGCGGGGAAAGAAATCAATGTGTAATATATGTAGCTTGTTCTTTACCAGATTGGGGGAGGGTGCTTGGGGTTTTTCTATAGTTATATGAATGTTTTACATGTTTATTTATCATGTTACATTTTCTCAATGTAAAACTATAAAACCATACCGTATGGCTTAACAGGGATCTATTGTATATTATTTCTGGTTTTGATTGTGTATGTTTTTTTCATTATTTTTTAATTAATTGTCATGATCCATCATGAGAGAGTGGACAATAAAACAAGACGAGAAATGAATATTTAGAGATCAAGAGGATAAAAAGAAGAGGGGTGAGTGAGTATGAGAACTAAGAAGACAAAAGGGAGGCCTAGGAAGGTGACCCCTATTTGCACTCAATTTTTAAAGGTAGACCAACAATTTATCAATTAATAAAAATAAAATAGCAATAGAATAGCAATCAAACATTACTTTTCCAAGAGTCGCAATATATCTCAAATCCAAATTATTAGAACAATTTTGAATCTCACTTTATTATTAGTGCAACTAAGCAAGTAGTAAACACAATCACACATTAACACATTAATATATAAGGACATCATATGTACATGGAAACCCACAAGGGAAAATTCAAAGTGAGAATATTGCTTGGATCTAGTGCAAAAATCTAACCTCACAATATAATAGATCACTTATGATATGAAGTAGGCATCAACAACAATGTATCGAAGACACCAATTCTTGAATACATTTGTAGGCACCAACCTACAATAGACACCAATTCCCTAATCCAAGATTTGAACAACAACTTAGGATGTGAGACACCAATATCACCAACCTCAAAAAGATATGAATTGTAGACCTTCAATGTTGGATATACAACTTCCTTTTAATTTGATCAACTTCAAAACTCCCTCAGTCAGTGCATGTGATCTTCAATGAAATTTGCACAATGATTGGGATGCAACTCTCATAACATCACTCACCTACTTGCACATAACTCACACCCTTTTTTGATATTACGGTAACGAACACTCTGGGAATGAGCTTAGATCAACTATATAATTGTCGCAATGATTATTACATTCATGTCAGCCTAGGATAAGATTAATACGTCTTTGATATTACGGTAACGAACACTCTAGGAATGAGCTTAGATCAACTATATAATTGTCGCAATGATTATTACATTCATGTCAGCCTAGGATAAGATTAATACGTCTGCAAGTTGGCCAATAATTGTTAACCAAATGTGTAGTAGGCCATGTCCAAAAGCCCACATGTTATTTCTGTATAAGGGACACACTATGTGTTACCCAATGTAGACCTTACCTAGTCCCAAGTGTCATCCATACACTATCTTCGATGAGCACATGTTACAAACCTCGAAACCCCTATAGGGCCTCGAAACAATGTCATCCCTCACCCCATCCAACACCTCTCTCCAACAATCCACACCAACGACATGCTCATATGTGAGTGGCTCCGGTCAGCTGTATGCTACAAGCTCGCATGTCTCCCTATCCCTCCTCCCCACCGACCTGAGCATAGCTATGTGCTCTCTCACACCTGTAGAAGGGTCACGAATCCGACGCTATCAAACTCGAACATCAAAACAGTCTATCAACATAACACTGTGAACACTATCATTACCAACATTGTGTATGATGAAACTTGACCTTTGAAACTTTAGAATATGAAACTTCATATAGCTATATTGTCCTTCCAATCCACGGGTCATAACTCTCAACTATAACAGAATGTGGAACAAATTAAGTTGTCAGTGTAAAAACATTGTCCAAGAGACAAACCTCAATAGCATTTCACAAAGCTATATAGATCACCTAAACCAGTTGTAATAGATGTAAGATGATGTTACAAACAAACTGAAATGCTCAGACATAAACATGATAATAATTGCACTTTTTATGATACCTTCACATCAATGCTAGAATTTGCCAACACTATTGACATCAATGACAATATTTTCTCAATATCGTGGGGTTGAATTGTCAATGCTAGCATGTTTGAGTGGGTGGGTTTATGCTAGACATGGTCTTGTTTCACACCCCATCTCTCTTGAATGTTTTAGGTTACATTGTGTTGGATCTTTCTCTGTAGAGGCCTAAGTGCAAAAATTTGTTGAACTTGAAATGATTTTTTTAAGAATTTGTGGCTACAAATGTTCTATTTAAACTTGATCATAAGTGCACGTAGGGTTGTAGTTTAGTAACATTTCTCAAATTTTAAAATATATGATTAATTTCAAAATGGAAACAATGTCTCTATAGTTGAAAAAGTGTCAAATGCAATCGATAAAAAGTTGCTAGGAGGCATATTTTCGTTCTTCATCTTGTGGGGCTAAACTACTGCATGAACACATTGGGTGGGTGGATGAACACTAGAAGAGAAGCTTTGTTTCGATTATAGCTATCTCAATCATTACATACTACATTGTTATGATTGTCACAGTGTGACAATGTACTATTTTGTGGATTAGAGCAGCTATAAAGATATGCAAGCACGCTCTCTCTAACAATGTACTATTTTGTGGATTAGAGCAGCTATAAAGATATGCAAGCGCGCTCTCTCTCTCTCTCTCTCTCTCTCTCTCTCACACACACACACACACACACACACACACACACACAATTTTTATCCACTCAAATTCATTTTCTTCTAATTGCAATGAATAAAAGATTACAAAATGCTTCAATTTTGTTAAATGAAATGGTGATGCAATTGATATGACAATCAATAGGTGATACATCAATCATGAAAATGACTGTATAACATAAATGGTCTAAAAATAAAATCACAAATGAACTCACTATGTCCACTATAGCTAGTAAAATCACTACCAAAATCAAAGAAGGATGCATGATTGACACAAAGCTTAAGTACTAAGCCTTGTCTAGGTCAAACATTGACACATTGATAAGCTTATTTATGCATAGAATAAGAATGAATATTTAGTACAAAATTTTTCGTATGCCAGAATCATATGATTGTCACACAAGGGTTTAAAGAATCTTGTTGATATTGATATCATGTAAGGGTTTAAAGATTTTTATTATTATTTTGATTTCATGTTGATAAGAGGTGTAAGCAAGAGCATCAAGATTAAATGAAGAAATGACAATGTCAGAAAGATAGTAGTACGAGGTCTAAGCAAGAAATCTATAGGCCTATCAGGCTAATCCAAATGAGATGTTAATAGGTGTTAAATCAAGAAGCCAAAAGGATATATGAGAGAACAAAGTAGTTTTTGCAGAGATATTTGTAATGACCTAAAAATGGTTATCTTGATTATTCTAAGTCCTAACCCAAGGCAATTCATCAATTTCAAGCTAATTTGACCTGAACCCTAGGTCTTAATTAATTATTGTAATTGATTAATTAATTAATTCCTAAAAATACATTAAATTGGCAAATAAACCTTAAATTATTTATTTAATTGATATTTTAATATATTAATTAAATAAATTGCTAAATTGTCAATAAAATCCAAAAAGGAATTAAATTAATAAAGTTGAGTTAAAATGCATTTAAAATCATTTAAATCTTTAAAAATGCATAGTATGTCATCAATTTCAGTTAACTGATTCTCGAATTGGAAACAAATCTGTTTTATTCAGTTAACTCACTCTTGTCTATTTCTCATTTTGGAAATAATCTAGTTAACTTCAAAATAGATTTTAGAATTCTCCTAAATGACTAATCAGTCAGTTCAGCTAACTGACTCTCTCAACCAATCATTTTCCGTGCATGTGGATTGTGCTTCTTCAAACCGAATCTTGTCCACTCTTTGACTTTCAATCTCGATCGTCGATTCGAGAGAGGTTTCTATTAAAGAGAACCTCATTTTCTTCACAAAGAATCCCAATTTCTTTTATTATCGTTATTCTACAATTTTGCATTCAAGTGTTTTAGCATTCTTAGCTTTTATTTAAGCATTTAGAGCATTATTAATTGTTTACTTTATTTTCAATTTGATAACTTAGCACACATTTATATTTGGGCTTTAAAAGGAATTCACACATTTCTTTTGGTGCTTAAAATCAACCTAAATAGCTTTGGATTAATCACAAATAATCTTGCATTTGCATACTAGATCAATCATATAGTTCTTTTAAAATCCTTCGTTTTGAACAAGTGTAGTCATTGTTTCTTGCCATGATCTGAGAGCAAGATTCATACTCCTGCCTACTAGAAGACAATGAGCTGATTTTGACTAATCTAGTTTGTTTGTTTGATCTCATGTTCATTAGATTAGTGATATAATGATTCATTGAAGTGTGTGTTTGCAGCTTTCAGGTATCAACCACTTTTCACACACATTTATGGGACCCACCGTGGGGCAGAAAATCAATTTATGATTCCACGTGTTTTTATTTTTTTAGAGTTTCAGATTTTTTGTTCAGTACACTGTCGTACACTCAGTTCAATTTTTTGGTTGATAGTTTAGAGAATCTGCTCTGGTTTTTGGCAGAATGACAAGCTTTCTTTACTGTTATATTTTAAATATATGCTTTCAGGATGTTTGAGAGTGGTTTCAGATGTCTAGGAGTTATAATGCAAATTCTAGATTTTAGGAGATTTTTTTATAAAAAATAGACTTTAGCCAAATTTCAGGATTCAACAAGTTCTTAAAAACATCAAGTTTTCTTGATTTTCTAATGTTAACAATTTTTTTAGTTGTTTTTATGACTTTCTTGATTTGTAGCCTGACAGTGGTTTGCAAGATGTTGAAAAAGAAGACTAAAACACAAACTACTGACAGATCATCTTGCAGGTAGTCGTGTTCGATAGCCAACCAAACTTCTTTTTGTGTCTTCTTTCTTGTTTTTATTAACTAGGAACCCACATGCAAGACATTTTAAAATGAATTTCTGTTTGGTGTTTTAGGAATGACAATAGTGTCAGAAGATTATGCTCTCGCCCTTCTAGGGATGATCAAAAATCCAGAAACATTGTTGTCATTTGCCATTTTCCATTTGAGATCTGCAACTTTAGAGGGCATGTCCAAGTGGGAAAAAGTACTCACCTTTGGAGAATGACCCAAGTGAGAATGAGCTAACACCAAGCTACTATAATTCACTATAATAAAATGCTTCCTTGAGACTAAAGCCTCGGAAGATAAGTGGGGTTTGAGCTGATACTCGGTTCTCGCCTAACACATAGTAGGGCCTGCGGGTCTCAATCACGTATCGTGATTGTTGGTGCTAAGGTGCTCTGTGGGGTTAGCTGCCTCAATCGCGCTTGTGTAGACACAGAGGATACACTTAAACAAAGATCCTTACTAAAAACCTTTTTAGAGTAGTTGGAAAAATCCTTTCTACTTGTTGATACATGCATTGTGAGATGTGCATGCCTAAGAAACCTCTCATGTACCCCTCTTGTTGAGATAGAAAATTTATCAGGATCCTCGAATCTTGAGAAATTTGAAGCTTGGTAGGCCCGAGAAGTGTGTGTCGTGGAGGGGAGCCAGTGTTGCCAAGCTTCTAACTATCCGATTTGAATGAGTATTTTATTGTAAGAGGATTCAAACAAGTATTGTCTTTGCCAGCCAAACAGGATTAGGAGTTTGCGTGTTGTGATTGTTATTTTATCATATTGCATTTGAAGTGTTTGGAAAATGGGAACATCAACATTCAAAACTGAAAATTGCAAAAACAAACATTTTAACTTAAAACGCTTCAACTTGGATTTTTCCATACACTGGGTATCTATCTAGATTCTGTACTACATTTCAGTGAGTTCATACTAGTCTCATCTCTAGTAGCAATCTTTTGATTAATCTCACTTTGTTGTCACGAAACCTCGATACTGTCATACTAGTCCATAGATCAGTCCAAAGCTATTCAGATGTTGTTTGTCCATACTGTCCTTATTCCGAGTTGCTAAAGCAGGTTCGTTAACCTTGAATCAAGATAGGAGTCATTGCTTCTCCCTCTCAATTGGACATATCTTGTTGTCATCTTCATTTGATCTTGGACTTAGTTGACACGTCAATTTTACTCTAGCACTGGTTAGGCAAATTGACTGGTTAATGTCTGTACAGTCTAGTTATTTTAACATACCCTATATAGAAGAATGACATTATTTGTAGTTTAAAGAAAACCCTTTGTTTGAGGAACAAATAAACACTACACATGAGTCAGTCCCTCCCAGTGACAGACTACCAAAACCAACAATGTCTAGGGAAAATAATCATGACGTTGAAATCCACCCCGATTTTAATGATCCTGAAGACCATGAGGAAGAAGTTAACAAATGTCTACAAGACTAAGCATTCCTCAAGGTGATGAAGGTTATCATGAACAGAGATAAAGAGAAATAATTTTTAGAACTATCTCAACAAGGAGCCCAACTTCCCTCATTATAGAGCAGAAGATATCATTGCTAGAGAGGAGGAAACTCCTATGACACTTTTGACCAAACAAATCCAAGCTCTGCAAATAGAGATGCAAGCAATGAAATAGGAAAAACAGAAACCAACGGCGAAATTATCTATGGACACCATTTGTCCATTTCCTTTCGACAAGGACCTATACTTACCTCCATTTCTACGTAGAGTAGAAATTCCTAGATTTTCCAAGTATAGTGGTCATTCCAATCCACAAGATCATGTGGAATTTTGTGCCATATGTACATAATTTATGCACGAGCCGACGTATATCATGTATCTCTTTCCCTGAAGTTTAGGTGGTCAGGCTATGAAGTGATTTTCAAAGTTGCCCACTGGAATCAAAACTTTTGACAAACTAATGAATCTGTTTATACAACAGTTTTTATACAACATACAACATCCCATGTCTATGATTGAGTTATGTAACATTCAACAACAAACGAGAGAATCATTCTTGAATTTTCTTCAGCGATGGCGAAGAGTCTTTTCTAGATATCCACGACTCATTCCTAAGTCTGAAAAGATGGATATATTTACCAACATGCTACTTGAAGAGTAAAATTATCCTCTTCAGATGCAAGATCTCTCCACCTTTGATCAGATTGTGAAGAGTGCATTGAGGATAGAAACAATGCTTGTGAAGAACAATGAGGTTACCCTTTCTAAAGAAAACAAATCTAATTCTACTTCCAAAGATAAAAAATAAATACTGGAATAAAAGCAAGCATGTGGTGAACGACGGGGTAGTCAATAATTTTTCTCCCCAATCCAAACCAACACTCTTCAACTTAACAAGTGGCTCAAAATCCCTAAAAGACGTTGAAAACACCACAAAGTCACTCTCCAAAGGAGTTAGTAGCCTCATGAAATAAAAAAACCTTGGGTTAAACGAAAGAGGGACTTTGATCCTTTGGGAGAATCTTATGAGTCAACTCTCAAGAATCTAGTGGAAAACAAACTGATCACATTGCCAGATAACTCTAAATCATATGAACCAGAGATAAAACCAAAATGGTGGAGAGACAATTATTACTGTGTGTTCCACATAAATAAAGGACACACAATGGACAACTATATGAGGTTAAAGCATGAGATCGTAGATCTCATTGACAATGAAACAATCGCAGTTGACAATCATGCTATGAATGTTGATCACAAAACATTCAATAACCCCTTACTTGAATATGAAAAAGGGGAAATCTCTAAACAAGGTGCTAGGATAAATCATACGTACAACACCCGAGATGATAAACTCATCCACATGGTTGAACCAACCTCTCCCAAGTACTGTAACATCGTCATTGTAAAAAATGATAAGGAGTCTAGAACAACCAAATGTCGTGAACCAAGCGCAAGAAATGGTCACCTTAGGAAGGGGATGATCTTCCAACCCTTCCTCATCCCAAAACCAACCAATGACATCCAAATAGTGGGTGCCAACCAAAAAACAATCAACTGTGAGTACCTCCAAGGTGTCGTAGTCTAAAGAACTGGTTTTGTCCCATGCTGCAGACTGTAGCATCATCAAGCAATTGCAAAGAAAAAATGCCCAGATTTCAATCTTTGAATTTCTCAAGATTTCTCCGGCTCATAGAGAAATCTTAGATAAAGCCCTATCAACCTCCATTGTCCCCAAAGACTTGGATCTGGATCGGTTTCAATCTATGGTGGGTCATTTGAATTCACCACATACCTATCATTTTCGAAAGAAGATGATATTTCCTTGAGCCATACACATAATCATCCCTTGCACATTGAAGTCAAGTCATGGTCAATAAGCATCATGTCAAACGAGTCTTGATAAATGAAGGCACAGGGTTGAACATTTGTACATATAAGTTAATTGAACAATTGGGATTTCAGAGTATATGATTGATCCAAATAAGAAAATTACTATAAAGGCATATGATGAACAAGAGAGATCTTTGAAATTTCTCGTAACTCTCCCTATCAAAGTAGGATTAGTCGACAAAGAGGTCATCTTCCAGGTATTGGATCTACCATTAGCTTACAACATCTTGTTGGGAAGACCCTAGATTCATGAGACGTAAGTTGTTCCATCCACCTACCATCACTGCATCAAAATTTCATTCAATGGTGTCAAAGTCAGTATTCCTGCAGACACCAGTTGATGCAGGAGCATCCTGGGTGTAAGGGCAATCTTGCATCACCCAAAAATATGTGTTTTTCTATTCAATAAGGGCTATTTTGTACAAAGTTGCTATATTTGGAAACTTACTATTTTTAGTAAGTTGGTCATTTGAACTCAGAATGTTCTAATTTTTCAGGTGAAGGTTCATCTTAGTCATATAAGAATGCTAGTTAAATTTCATTGCCAGATCATCTGTATTGGCGAAGTTATTAAGGATTTACTGTTGAGATTTTAGGGTGCAAAATCTTTGAGTTCAATTTTCAGGACCTTAGAGGCTCCGGATCGAGGTCGAACCCCCGGCTGACTGGCGCTTCGCGAGTCAGGCACTGTAGATCGCGATCTCCCATTTCTGAAAAGTGGTCATAATAGCCAAACGGAGCTACGGTTCAAAAGTTATGGTTTCCGGAAGTTGGGCTAC
>MU224807.1:35469-48647 GCA_018584345.1 Thuja plicata | reverse complement strand
GAACCTTCTCGGGCGGTGGAAATTGCCTATATAAAGAAGGCCCGTAGTGTTGTCTAGGGCAGTTCTGGGTGGATCGGAGTAATAATTGGAGGCTTTGTCCTACAGAATATTGTAAGTAAAATGCCCATGTGGCTTTGCATATTGTAATTCTGAAAGTTTGTAATTCCACATTTGTGGAGATAATAAGAAGCCCATTTTCTGTTCAAGCAAATTGTTGTTGTTTCTCTGTTTCTGTTATGTGTTTGTGGTATTAAGGGAAGCACCCTTCATCACCAGTTATGCATCCAATGCACTACAACAGGTAGTAGGTACTCTCATCCCACATAACAAAGAGGCTTCAGAGTCAACCACCAACTTAATGAAAGAAATGGAAAAGAAGCTGAAAATAAAGGACACTGGTATGGGTGGATACATAGTGGAACCAATCCTATCAATCACATCTCTTCCCACGTTACCTAGGTCCTACGGGAGACCTTAAGAAGAGATGAAACTAACACCAGCTCAAGCAATCTATGATGGTGATTTCGTTAAAGAAGATATACCATTAGAAGATGAGAAAGAAGAACATGCCATTTTGGAATGGCTATATAGGGAGCCTAAGAACAATGAAGTAAAACAATGTGAAATATTCCCAGAGACATATGGAATGGGGTATGAACTCGCTCAATGACTGGGTTATTCAAGAAAAGGACCCATCGGATGTAACCAAAATGGACTTCTGGAACCTATATCTATTGAATACCGATAATCTAAAGACACAACTGGCCTATGTTTCTTATCCAAGAAAGCACAAAAAGTAAAAGCTTGTCTAGACAAAGAAAAGAAAGACAAGATTCGTATAGATGAAGAAAAATAAAAAAAAGTTTCTTTAGACACAACAATTCAAAGTAGTGGCATAATCGCTTGCAAGTGGGATAATTATGATGATGAAGATGAATATGTGTATCCTATTCCTTCATGTGTACTATCTCTCCTCTTTGAAAAAGAAGAAAAAAGCACCACATATCAACACTAGTGGTTCCTGATCAGTCAGAGGTCACCACATCTCAGCAAGACCCGATGCAGAAAATGGGGACTTAACCATAGTAGAGTTCTTAGATAGAGCTCACCCAAACTGGGGGCAATGAGTGGACTTAAATCATGTCCTAGATATGGTAGATTATGCTAAAACATACTCTCATGAGTATGAGTTTGATAGTTTGTCAGAGGAAACTCAAGAAAAAGAGATGGATATGGTACAAGAATTTGTAACTCCATTCGAGGTAGGTGAGGGTTCAGGGTCTAGATTTGACGAGTTAGAACCTCTAATTCTTGATATGGGTTTTCATGGTGTCGTTAGGGCTCTTACTAATTTGAACGTATCTATACAGGGTACTGATTTAGGTCTCTACTTAATGGTCCAGGTTTATGATGAACATATTGTGAACAACCTCAAACCTGTCAATCCATTGCCACTCGTGCATCCTAAACTCATTGACTGGGGCTTGCAAGCACAACCTATAAACCTCCCTACATTCCCCAATGAGTATGCTCTATCTTTCTACCTAAACGTTGTTGAACTAGTAACTTCTTCCACCAGCGAAACTAGCGTGAATATGACTAAAGCAGATATCAAGTACCTCAGTCATAAAATAAAGACAAAAAGGAATAGAGGTTCTGAAGGAAAAAACCACATTGTGGCAGTTTTAGAACACAAAATAGTAAAAAGAAAAGATACATCCAATGGTGAAAACCTCTCTGAGGCACCAAAGGACGAGGTACTTGATATCTTTCCTAGTCACTTCTAGGAAAGGTCACCAATACTGATCAAACTGACACAACCTATGAATATTGGGACAATAGAGCATCCGCACATCATTCATGTAGCACAATCATTATCAACAGTAGAGCTCAAAGAATTCACTGAGTTCTTTTAAGAGAAAAAAATCAACTTTTCATGTAGTTACTCAAACAAGCCTAGTTTGGATCTAGATCTAATTATGCACCATCTTTCTATTGCACTAGGTGTCAAACCAGTGAAACAGAAGCTCCAAAAAATGCACCCTCATGTTGCTTTATTGATAAAGGTAGAATTGGAAAAAATACTCAAAGTTGGGTTCTTTAGAGCTATTGATTATGCATAGTGGATTTCAAAAATTGTACCAGTATCAAAGCCAGACAAACCTATCCGAGTCAGTATTGACTCTAGGGACCTTAACAAGGCTTGTCCGAAGGATGACTTTCCTTTACCAAACAATGATATGAGTATGGACATGACAGTTGGGTACAAAATGTAATCTCTCATGGATGGTTTCTTTGGGTATAATCAAATCGATATTTCTCTAGAAGATCAAGAAAATACAACCTTCACATGTGCTTGGGGTACCTTCTACTGGAATGTTATGCCCTTTGGACTAAAAAATGCAGGTGTTACTTATCAACGGGCTGTCACAACAATCTTTCATGACATGATGCATAAGAACATGGAATATTATGTGGATGATACTCTTGTTAAAACCCTGGAAAGATCCATGCACTTACAAGACTTAGGTAAAATTCTTGATAGAATGGAGTAGTTCAAGCTTCGACTAAACCCAAAGAAGTGTGCATTCGGTGTAACCTCTGAAAAATTGTTGGGATACATTGTTTGAGTGAAAGGAATTGAGGTCGATCCTGCAAAGGTGCAAGAAATATTAGAGATGTCACCACATAAAAACACCAGTCAGATGAGGACACTCCAAGGGAGAATTCAGTCTACCAAACGATTCATTTCACAATTGGCAGACAAGTCACAACCATTCACTAAAAATCTGCGCAAGGAAGTCAAATATCAATGGGATGAATATTTTACTAAGAAATTTGATCAGATCAAGGAATACCAAGCTAATCCACCGGTATTGATGCCTCCTACACCAGGAAAACCATTGATTTGGTATATCTCTGCCACAAAATCACTGTGGGTACTTCTAGCACAAGAAGATGAAAACAAGAAAGAGTGAGCCATCTACTACATTAGGTGAACCTTGGTATCATATGAGATGAATTATTTAGTGATAAAGAAGGCTTGCCTCATGGTTGTATTTGCATCTCAGAAGATGAGACATTACTTGTTATCTCATTCCACAAAAATGGTTGTAAAGATCAATCCATTGAAATATCTTTTGAGTAAAGCTACTTTAACTGGCAAGCTAGCAAAAGGGGGCATGCTCCTCAACAAGTTTGACATCAAATATGTTGAGCGCAAAGAAATCAAAGGAAAAGATATTGCAGATCAAATAGTTGATGCTCCATTACATGATGATCTCCTTATCAATGCTGAATTTTGAGATGACTCTATTTTGCACATAACTCACTGGTCTTGGAAAATGTTCTTTAATGGATCTCACACAACTGGGTTCAGGTGCAGGTGTATTGTTCATCACACTTCAGATACCAAAGGCGTACAAGTTGTTGTTCCCTTGTAAAAATAACATTGTTGAATATGAAGTCTTGGTCAATGGAATCAAACTAGCTATTGAATGGAACGTATCTAAGTTACACATCTATGGTGACTCCTAGCTCATCATCAACCAGACCAATGATTTTTACAAAACTAAGGATGATAAAATCATGCCTTATAAGAGAATGGTTGATGAATTCAAAAATTATTTTACCCACATCACATTTCACTAGGTCCCAAGGACATAGAACAGAGCAGCTAATGCAATGGCTACACTAGCATCCTCACAACCACAAGAGGAAGGCTTCCACTATGAGTTCCTAGTGGAATAACTTCATTTTCCTCCTTACAACTCCCCTGAATCCTATATGGTCTGTACTATCTTAGGACATGATTCATCTTGATACAAACATGTCTACGCCTATTTGCACCATCAAGTCATCCCTGATGCGCTTACCCGCAATGAACGATGACACCTTATCCGTAATGCCTCATAGTATGTTCTCATAATTGTCGATCTTTATAGACGAGGAATAGATGGTATGTTGCTTAGGTGTCTAGAAAAATAAGAGTCTAAACGTGCATTGACTGAGGTCCACGATGGCATTTGTGGTTCTCACTCTAATGGTCTGACTTCGGCCCAAAAACTGCTAAGAGCGGGTTATTATTGGCCAGACATGGAAAATGAAGCAGTTAGATATGCAAAGTTATGTAAGAAATGCAAACTGCATGGAAATATTATACATGCTCCAGCAAGGGAACTGATTCCCTTTATCACACACTGACCCATTCAACAGTGGGCATTTGACCTCATCGGTCTGATACACCCATCTTCTTCTAATGGGCATAAGTTCATCATCACCACCACTAAATATTCACAAAGTGGGTGGAGGAGGTCCCACTAATCAAAGCTACAGGCCAACAGGTGGCCTTATTCATTATGAATCACATTATCTGCATATATGACATTCCTTCAGCCATTATAACTGACAATGGAGGACAGTTTAAAAACATCAATATCGAGGAACTCTATGAGAAGTTCAAGATCAAACAACACTTCTCTTCCATTAACTATCCACAAGTTAATTGATAGGTTGAGGCCTCTAATAGAAATTTGGTGAAGATCTTACGCCATACTGTGAACAAATGTGGCCAGGATTGGCACCTGCAGATCAATCTTGCACTATGGGCATATAGAACGAGTATCAGAACACCTACTAGGGAAACCCCCTTTGCTCTTTTCTACAAAGAAGAAGTAGTATTACCCATAGAAGTATAAATCCCATATCTAAGGGTTTCTCTATGAAGACTAATCACAGATGAAGACCATAGGGTCTTAAGGCTGCAAGAACTAGAATTGCTGGATGAGCATCAATAAGTGGTGTTTAATCACCTCAGAGCTTATCATAAAAGAATGTCTAGAGGATATAACAAAAAGGTCAAACCAAGAGAAATTCAGGTGGGTGACCCAGTGTTGAGAGAGAACCCCCGTAATCAGTCATAGAGAACAAAAGAGGAAATTTGAACCCAATTGGCTGGGTCCTTATATCATAATTGTAACATTCAACTTTGGAGCCCATCAACTCTCCACACCTGAATGAGAACACCTCCTGGAGCCCATCAACACTCTCCATCTGAAGAAGTTCTACACCTAAAGCATTCTCGGTGACTAGCACCATGTACATATTTATGATCCTGAAAAAAGGACTAAAATTGGAAAAATTCATGAAAAAAGTGATCATCCTAGTGAAAACTTGGTAAACATGTGCCTTGATGAATCAACCCCAAAAAATAAAAAAAATGGAAAAAACACAAAAAAATTTGAAAATTGCCTTGGTGAAAACTTGGTAAACAAGCGCCATGGTAGCAAAAATAAAATCTCTTCCAAGTAGGTGAAAACTGGGTAAACACGCGCCTCTTGTACTCAATGCTCCATCTATCAATACTTAGTCTTGGCAATCCTTTTCACTTTAGTTTGTGAATAAGCTTTCAGTCACTTTTGTGACACTTTGGTTCTTCTAAGAACCCTCCTAGCTTGAAGGTGATCTAGAGTCATGGTTCGGGGGCAATCAAATAGGCTTTTGTTAGAATTAATCATGGTCCCGCCACTTGGAGATTGAAAGGAATTTTAAACCCAAGGTTAAAGTGGTAGTTAAGGGTTAAGTCAAGGATTAACGTAAAAATCAGTCAGCGAAAGTCAAAAGTAAATTAACCATCGAGCAGATTGGTCTTCATCCAATGGTTGGTGATATGGCTTGATCAAAATATGCACGTCTTTTATCCATCAAGGCATCGCGCTATGATGACGCGTGTCTGGATGATGACGTGGGTTCCACTATCTTGAAGCTAACCGTAGATTAAAGTGTTGGCAAGTTGAGATTAATCTGACGGCCACCGTAATCCCGCTATCTAAAAATGCATAGGATTTAACTATTAAGGCATTACATCGGATCGACGTGAATCCCAGCCCCACTAAACTAACCGATGAGAGATGAAGATCTACAGTGTGGTTCACGTCTGATCTACAATTGATGTTAACTCGCAATAGAAAGATACAAGATTGTTACCCACTAAGACATTGTGAGATCATGCCACGTGTATCAGACAATGAAAAGGACAAAATGCCCAAGTGACATCAGTGACTTGGACTTTTCTTTGTCATTATATGTTTTAATATTACTATTTTATCGACTAAGGGTTTTGGTTAATATTTGATAAGTCGACATTGTCTGCATCCAGGGTTTCACAGGTAATGAAATGGAAATGAAGCAACCTGGATGCCAAAGATAAAAGATCTAAAGACATGCAGACAACCATAAAAGAGCCACGCAGAAGATAAAGAGACATCAGAGATTAAGAACAAATTATTAATGAACTATGAATTATTATCTCTCTGGTTGATAACTGTTTCTGAAGAATGATTAGTCATTCTTAATTATAATCTTGGTTGTTCAGTTGTTGATCTAGGGATTAGGTTTAAGAAATGAACCATCATGTTGATCTGAAGCTTGTTTTCATCCTTTGAACATTATATAAATAAGGATACCAAGATCAATGCGGGGGGGGGTCTGAGGATTTTTTAGACTGTTACTATAGTTAGATTGGATTAGTTTTGATCAATGACTACAACATGGATTGAATTGTACCATTTTCTAAAGTTAATAAGATAAGTAGACCTTTTTCTTTCACCTGTGGGAATAAATATATTTTCATTTACAATCAGTCCCTCAGATAAACCAATTTGAACTTCTTCAAAGTGATAGTTTGATGTATATGCTTCCAAATCTGGTTCATTGTTATTATTCTCAGTTGGTTTTCTCAGCTTGCATGGTTAAAATATTGTTGATTGAGGCCTCAGTCAATTAGTTTGTCATTTGAGAAAGTAATATCCTATTGAGATATCTCCGATTTCATTTTGAGGTTGCATATTCATTCCATAACACCTTTGAAGTGATATTTTTCTAGAAAAACTGTCTCTGAGGTTGCACAAAGGATTGGATGATATTGACTCTATTTCTCATGAGGAAATTAGGCACTGATCTGCATTTATGTTGGATTTTGGTCATTGAATTCATTTTTCACATTTTTGTGATAATATTTCCATCTGCACTATCCTTTTATCCACATACATACAAACATTCTTGATACATTGATATTTTTCATTTAGCATTTGTGATTTATAGCTTGCAGTTCAAGTGTTCTTTCAAATTGCTTTGCCACAATTTGGAGGAGAAGAGTGTTTAGGATATATTATTTTCTATAAAAGGCCTTGGAACTTGAAGAATAAGTTCAAGGTGTAGGCCTACCAGCCTTGGTTCTGTAGAGCCAGAATTGTAGAGGGTTTTAAAACCTAATTTGGTTAAAACCTTGTTAGTTGGCCAAATCACTTGGGTTTCCCATTATTGGATTGGCAAGTCCATAGGAAATCCAATCTGTTGATTTGAGCACCAACAGATTGGTGACTCTACTGGGGAACAATTATCATTAAGGGAAGTTTTTCAGATTTTCTGGTAATAGAGGTTAAACTCTGCTGGTGAGAAACAGAATCCAAAAGATTTCAATCAAGTATTTCCTTCTAAAAGGAAGGTGGCGACTCTACAATTTTAATTTGGTATTATATTTTGGTTAGTAAATTTTCATGTGGGGTAGGAGATCTTTACATCTAGACCAACTTGAATTAGATTTAAGCCTAAAGAAGAGTAGGACTCCAAGTGTGAAGATGCCTTATGTACCTCATATGATATACCCTGATAAGGATGATCAGAAGTATGCTTGTGATCAAATCCCTAATTCAAGTCATTCAAGTCATGAGGGTAGTGATGAAAATTGTAATCCTTTCTACCAAGGTAATGGAGGAGGACATGATTCCCAACATAGTCCAAATCAGGAGATGTTTGAAAAAGAAAACAAAATTAATAAATGGGATGCTATGTTTCGTGAGATGGCTGATACAGGACCATAAAATGAAGAAATGGTCATGGATCTTAAAAGGCAACCAAAGGATGTACTAAGGAAAATGGGGATAGAGAGAGACAAAATCAGATCACCAAGAAAGGAAGCAGTTCCTGAAGATGATAGAAATAAATTTTACAATCCTCCTCATAAGAAGAATAATGGGCATATGTTTAATAATGATCATACCAACCCCTTGTTCGAACCTGACAATAGAGGAATACTTGAGAAAGACAACAATGATTGGGAAACAAGAGATCAGTGGAGAAAATGGAACAATGGAAAACATCATACCCACAGTAATAGAATGAACCCTAACTCATTTGATTAGCGTGATAAACATAGATATCAAAATAATGAAAGGGTGTATGATGGATATCATAATAATAGGGATTAGAATTATGGCCCAAGAGATTATAATATCAATTCAAATTCTAGACCAGGAAATAGCAATCAAAGATTTCATGATGTAAATCGTCATAATCAAAGGCATGAAGCTGTGAATCAAAATTTGAACAATTATAGAGCCCCAATATTTTCTGACAGATATAGACAACTAGATTTTTATGGCATAAGGGGATATCCTAATGACATGAAAAATGAATTAAGGAGTGCAATTCAAAAATTTTCAGGGAATGGGTTAGAATCGGCTGAAGTGCATTGTGTAAATTTAAAGAATGTTATCCAATAATTTGATGAATTCAATGAGGATATATACATGAAACATTTTGTTCAATACCTCATAGAAGATGCAGCAGAATGGTTCATAAGTTTACCAGCTAGATCCATATCTACTTGGGATGAATTTTTGAACAAATTTGTAGAACAATTTGGTGATCACAATGATACTTCTTTTGCTTCACATGAGTTGACAAGTATGAAGAAGAATCAAAATGAATCTGTGGCTGAATTCAATAAAAGATTCAATAAGGTCCTGAATAGGATTCCAAGAGATGTTCAACCTGTTGATGCTTTTTTGATTAATTTCTATATGAGTGCCTTTGATAGCAAGACAAATTATGAAATCAAATCTCATAAACCTTCTACTCTGGCACATGCTCTTAAGATTTCTATAATGATTGAAAATGATAGGAAGGCATCAGGTATAATTGCTAAAAGGGAAGACACCTGTTTATTCAATCCAAAAGAGCCTAAGCAACACAAAGAGGAGGATGAAATAGATAAAATCATGAATATGGTGAAAGGTCTCCAAGTAAATAATGGAAGAGACAATTTTAAGTACAGCCAGAATAATCAAGTACCATACAAAACTGATAGATATAAATTGCAAGATATGCCTTATAATACAGAATGGAAGAATGGGAAACCAGTGAACAAAGAATCACACACCCCTGATCCATTAAGGAAAAATAATCATTTTGAAACTTCCACATTCTTATGAACATTGTGTTGTTGCCCATAAAATAAAAGAGGATAAAGAGCATGATAATGATCAACAACTTGTAGTAAATAATTTGTCAATCGATCCTATGTGGGGATGTGATGATTATAGCTCTTTAGATGAGTACTATTGCAAGGATGACATAAATAGAATATATCAATATGGGAATCATCAGGAGAGTAATCCAAGATGGTGAGAAATAACAGAAGAGGAGAAAGAGCCATACACAATAGCTGCAGTAGAAGAAGCAAGAAGCAATTACAGGTTGAGGAATAGGACTACAAATGCAGAATAAGGGAAGCCTGACTAAGGAGTTGATCTGAGAAAACTGAAACACAAAGACATTGCTCAGGAGAAACATGTAGACCCTCTAATAGAAAAGGAAAAGGTGGTCAATAATTCTTTTCCCAATGAATGTTCTTTTATGTCTAATGCATTATCGCAAATTAAAATATCTGTTCCTTTGCTTGAAATAGTTAAAATACCTGAATGCAAAAATGAAGATTTGAAAATATTGTCTATTGTAGGTAATAAGGAAGGTTCTAACCAAGAATTAAAGGATCCTCCAACTATTTATCTAGGAACTACTTTGAATAAAAATGGAAATCAAATTGATCCTTTTTACCTTACTTTACTAATAAACAATATAATGGTAAAAAAATGTATGATAGACTCTGGTGCAGCAGTGAATATTATGCGAAATGATGTAATGAAAGAATTAGGAATGAATGTTGATACCAAATTTGGTAAATGTTATGCTATGGATAATAGATCCGTTGCTGTTGTAGGCATAATGAAAAATGTCAAATTTAAATTTCCTGCATGCCCTGAAAAATCATATAAAATGGATATCACTGTGGATGCTTTTATCTAGACAACGGTCTGGATTGGTAGGGGGAAGTATTCAATTAGATCTTTCTTACGCTTCTATCCCCGTAAATGGAAAGGATATAAAAATTGACAGAGAGACTAGAAGTCCATACATTCTTGAAGTCGTGGACCCAATCTTGGTAACAAATTTCTGCCATTCTGATATGGACAAATTTTAGGTAAGTATTTCAAAAGATGCTATGCGTAACAATGAACCTATCAAATTTTATGCAGAGGTAAATCATAATGTTATTTGGAAAATGTATTTTGATGGTGCTTGTTGCAGGGATGGTAATGGGGCAGGTGTCATTTTCTTTGCTCCTGATAAGAAAACATTTAAATACTCATTTTTGCTAGATTTTGAATGTACTAACAATGTTGTAGAGTATGAAGCTCTCCTCCTTGGTTTAAAAATAGCTAGTAAACATGGAATAAAGTGTTTAAGTGTTTTTGGGGATTCTGAATTAATTGTTTCTCAAGTTAAAAGTAAGTTTGTTACTAAGAATCCCCTTCTTAAAAGATATAGAAATGAGGTTTGGGATTCTATGGAATGTTTTGATGCTTTCTCTATTAACTGGATAGATAGATCAGTGAATATTCTTGCAGATTTTATGGCTAACTTGGCATTAAAGCACAACAATATTCCCTGTGAAGACATTGTTCAAGTTGAGATTAAAACCAGGCCAAATATACCTGACAACATCAACAATTGGCAAGTTTTCGAAGATGACAGAGATATAATTAAATTTTTAGCATGTGAACAGGAGTATGAAGATCAATTGATAGACTTGAATGCTCATGTTGAGACAGAGGATGGAAAAGAAGTATTGTTTGGACAAGAACTTATTCAGCTCAAAACAAATAAAGTCCCAAGAGGTCTTGTAGAGATGGAAATATTGTTTGATGGAAAGGACTCAAGATTAGACAAAATGAACACTAATGTCAAAATGGATGATGTAGAAAAAATAAATTTGGGAAATGAAGAGACCCCAAGGGAAGTATTTGTGGGAAAGAATTGAACCCCTAAGATCAGAGATGATGTCATTAGATTGCTGAGAAAATATAGGCATGTATTTGCTTGGTCTTATGATTACCTTAAAGCTTACCGAGAGGATCTTTTTCAACATGAGATACCATTGAAGCCTAATGCCAAACCATTCAGACGAAGGCAAAGACCAATAAATCCTACTTTAGATCCCAAGATGAAAGATGAATTAATTAAGATGAGGGATGCCGGTATAATCAAACCAATCAAACACTCAACATGGGTTTCTAATCTGGCGCTTGTCAGAAAAAAGAATGGTGATATTAGACTTTGTGTAGATTTCAAGAATCTAAATATATCATACTTAAAAGATAATTATGCACTCCCAAACATGGAAGCATTATTGCAAAAGGTTACAGGGAATGAATTGTTGTCAATGATGGATGGTTTCTCAGGGTATAACTAGGTAAAGGTCAAAGAAGAAGAACAATATAAAACAACATTTACTACACCATGGGGTACCTATGTATATGCTAGAATGCCTTTTGGACTCACCAATGCAGGAGCTACTTTCCAGAGGGCAATGGATGTTGCCTTTGAAGACTTTATTGATGTGATTATGATGGTATATTAGGATGATTTGACTGCCTATTCAAAAAAAGTAGAAGATCATTGCAAACATTTGGAACAAATTTTTCAGAGATCTCTTGAATATGGGAAATCATTGAATCCAAAGAAATGTCATTTTGCTGTCATTGAAGGAAAATTATTAGGACATATTGTATCCAAAGATGGGGTAAGAATAGATCCTAAGAGAATTGTAGCAATTGATAAAATTGAGATCCCAAAGAATGTTAAAAATATTCAGTCCTTTTTTGGACAGATAAACTTTGTGAGGAGGTTTGTTCCTAATTTCTCAGAAATAATTAAACCAATTGCAATAATGTTGAAGAAGGGTGCATATTTGAAATGGACAAACGAAGCCTTGGAAGCATTTGTGAATATCAAAAAGGCAATCAAGGAAGCCCCTGTCCTTAAATCTCCTGATTATGGTAAACCTTTTCAATTATTTTCCTTTGCCTCATATCACACCATTTCTGCTGTCTTGTTACAAAACAATAGTGAAGGATATGAACAACCAGTGACATTTTTCAGTAAAACTCTTCAAGCTTCTTAATTGAATTATGATATTAATGAAAATAAAGCTTATGCACTTGTGAAAGAAGTGAAATCTTTCAGGCCTTATTTTGTATGAGAAAAAATAATAGCTTATGCTCCTAATGCTGCAATAAAGGATATATTCAGAAAATCAAAGCTTATTTGGAGAAGATGCAGATGGGTAAATCAAATTAAAGAATTTGATATAGAAATTCAGATCACTAAAATTATCAGAGGACAAGGATTAGCAAGGCTAATGGTAGAATCTAATGTGGATGCATTACAGATAAATCAAATGGAGTTAAGTGAAACTCATACCAGTATTGAAAGATGCCCTTGGTATACTAACATAGTATATTTCTTGAAACATATGAAATGTCCAGACAATCTAAATGATAACTAGACACTACTACATTTGGGGCCAAATTTCGACAGAAGTTTTCGACGGGTAACTTTTTCTTACGAATTTGGTGTTTTTTTTTGTAATAGGCCCCGATGATGTCGATATTCTAATGGGTGTTTAATTGACCATCAGAATTTTGACAGATTCAGGGTATACATTAAAAAAAAAAGTGAAACAACCTCATCATTTTTATTTCGATTGGAGAGCAGGAGGAAAGGAGCGACAACTGAGCACGGGAGAAGGTATGTGATTTATTCATCTTTCGAGCCTCTGGCATCATATTCAATTGCATTTCATTTTATTGTTGAGGGAGTTGCTCTCTGAAATGATCGCATTCTACTGGTGTCGTGCCCTAGCCAGTGATTTATCTCTATTATTTGATGTTATTGGTGCTTGTGCTCAAGGATATCGATTCACTGTATTCAAATGTTTGGATTCACATTTGTTGATATTACTGGCATATGTGTTTAATGACGCCATTGTATATTGT